>JASDQU010688538.1:0-23344 GCA_032191745.1 Picea mariana
GTTCACTTCAGCAATCATAGATAGAATGATTTCTTTACTACAACACTAAATGCTTTTGGAATTGAGCATATACAGTGCGTGGCTATCTTTGAAACAAAAGACTTCCCTGGGTTGATAATTTATGTTTCACTTGGTTGTTTAAAATTAATTAAGCAATTATAGTGACCAACACATAGCACCCTTTTGCACTTTGACACTCATGATGTTTTTCAACCTTTTAGGGATGGGAGTCCCGATAGTATTACATCATGTCGCGAATCAGCCACATACTCCTTCTCCTCATTTTGCTAGCTTTCCCACTGGACTCCTAGATTATCTCTTCAAGGTTCTATTTTGACTGCACCTTCGTAGTATCACGAACCCTCCATTTCATCCACAATCAATTTGCCCCTCTACAAATTTTCCTCCATTTCACCTACATCATTCAGAAACCCACCCATGGGGCCCCCACCCTCCACCAGTTCTCCAAGCAAATTGTGTCCTAACCGGTCCAACCATATTGCATTAGGGGCGCCCATTTCTGTATTTGTACACTCATCCCAAATTATTCTTTATTTATTTGGTACATTGTAAAAATCCTTTGTTTCCATCATTTACATATCCTTTTGTCGTCACCTTTGACGACCTTCTTCCCTTTTTTGGAAAATGCAACCCATGTCGCCCTTGGTTGGGGCACTCCTTATCATATACCCCTGTTGACATCGTCCATATACTTCAAGTATCCCACAGGCCACTTACCTCTGCCCTCTGAGTTTGTTCACTTATAATAAAATAACTCGGGTAGGCGAACATATACTCAAGGTAATCGAATCAATGGTGAGGTCTAGATAGTACAACGCAATATGTAATCACTTCTCTCTTAGCTCATATATCTTGGTTTGCAAAAATTAGTCCTGGTGTAGCGTCTGACAGATTAAATAAGAAACTTCGTAACGGATTCCTCCAATGGACAAGAATGCCTCAATCAATATGATTCCATCTGTTATGGCATGGTCTCAATGGTCCAATGTCGATCTTTCCAGCAATAGCTGTGTTTCCAGATGTTCCAAAGCGTCATTCTAACGATTGAGATGCCTCCAACAGTAATATATCTTCACCGAGGCGAAGTGCCATTCTGCGATGTTCTGCTATTCTGAAAAGGTTCAAGTTTGGAAAGCCTACTTTCTGCGAAGTCTTATCTGGATCTTCCTGTTGTTTTTCTAACTTTTCTTTCTTCTTATTGAGATTTCTGGCCTTCTTTCCTGTGATATTAGTCCTTGGGTTCCTCTTTCCATTCTTATTCTTATCTTCTCTTAGTGTAGTAACTTCTCACTTTTGAGGGTATTTCAAAGGGTTCGAGGGTAATACTTCTTCTCTTACGACTTTTGGGGTAGGTTCTCTTCTCTCCTGTATGGACAGGTTCTTTAAGCCTTCTTGTGTTCTTTCAACTTTGACAACTACTTCCCTGGACCTCTGTTGCTTTGACTTGTCCTCTCGTTCTTGTATTGATCGCTCTATTTTCCTAGCCATGAAGTCACTTAATTCTTGTTTTTTCTGTTTTGTAGCTTCTTCCTATGCTTTCCTTCTGATTTGATCCCTTTCAATCCAGGTCTTTCCTAAAAAAAGTGAAAAAGGGCATTGTTCTCAACAAACTTAATGACTTCAAATTCTTCTTCAGTCAATGTTCCATGGGCAATCATAGGTACATGAGTAACTATTCCAAATAGGGTTATCATCTTTCCTTTAAACAATCCTATCCTTCCTAATGAAGGAATCATAGCGAACTTTCCCAAGATTTCCCAAGTGATTTCTAGCATAATGTTCACATATGTTTCTTCATCCAATATACAGTCTATGTCGAAGTCTCCTATTCTTGTTTCTATACACTTCTTCTTTTTTAATATCTCTGGGAAACTGATGTCTTTGCGATCATTCAGTGTTTCTTTCAGCTGTAATAACATAGTCTCTAATTCTTTCTGGTTTTTTAACATATCCTTAGTTTCGCTACCTTTTTCATAGTTTTCTTGTCTCATGTTCATATTTTCAACTTTGTCAATCATTCTAGGGAAATCCTCAACCTCATGACCAATAGCTTTACAACAAAGACAAATAGGACCTATACTAGGGCATTCCTTTGCAAGATGTCCCGATCTTCTGCAATTATAACACAGTGTCAATCATCGCTTTCTTTTAAACGATCCCCAACCTTTCCTATACTGCGCATTGGAATTGCAGTGATGGACCTGTAATCTGTAAAAAATATTTCTAGGGTCCTGCATCTACTTGTTAGTCCAAAAATTCTTTCTATGCATAGGAATAACATATCTTTCACTATCTCAATCAAATTTATTCAGATAAAATATTCTTTCTTCTAGTTGTGCCCTAGTTTCCAGACTAGGACAAAATCTATCAAACATACTTAGATTCATACTTTCGAAGAAAACATTTCCACTTATCTTACCTTTACCAGAGCACAAAGCTTTAAGATCTTACCTCTTTTCTTCAGATCCAGTTTCTTTCTTAGCACAGAGCTTCGCAAGTCAAGTAGAATACTGCGCACTACAACAACAAGTCTACACATAGAGCTTTCTCTTTTCTTCAGTTCCTAGCAATCACAGTTTCAGGTCCCAGAAACAGAACCATTTGTTGGCACAGGGGCAGACCCAGGGTTCAATGCTTTAACAATGCACCAACAAAACCCTAACTAACAGGCCCTTTCAGAAACACCTGCGAAGCAAATGAATTCTCACCTGAGGTAGAGGCAGGGGGGGTTGCAGGACTCAAGTGTCTACAACCTAGCTGGGACACATATCTTTGATTACAACACTTAACAGAGCACTTAGCCAACAATATGCATTAATTTATGATTCTTATTCACATCGCATATTAACCCTTATTATATATCAACACAGTAGTAATCAATATTAAGCACATCTAATCATTTAGCACATAGCATTAGAGCAGATCTAGCATTTATTCATATATAAAGCACTAAGCATCAATGGATCTACCTATCACACGTTAAGAACAATGCACTAAGAAAATAGATACATAAACATCATGAACAACATTGCACAAAGCACAACAACATAGGATATACATGGTTCACCCCAGTGTGGGGCTACATCCACCAACTTGTTCTTCTTCTGTATTATTCTCCAAGCTTCTTACATTCTCCTGCTCCTGTGCACAAATCCATAGAGTCAACCCCACAAAGGACATGATATCTGCACGCACCTCACCAGATCCTCCTTCCCCGAATTAGGTCAAGGCACAAATCCCTACATAGTCTGTTTGCACAAAACACTTACAAAACGCTTGCACTTAGCTCTGCAAGCCTTAACACATTCGTGCACAAAGCCAGCTAGCCATGCACTAAGCCGATCAATGAATAGTAACTACTTCTTACATCACTTAGCTACTTATTTATACATTACAAAAAGGCCTAAGCATGGGTAAACCCATGGGATGACATCCCATACGAGTTACATAAACCCTAAGAGCCCAAAAATCCTGCAAAATGGGTGAGATCAGCATGTCAAAGTCCCAAAAATGGTCAAACACGACCAATGTTTCCTCAAAACTTGGTCGAGGGCCAACATGTTCTTTGTGTTACATTCCCCATCAATTATTCAATTGGTCATTCTCTCTCTGCATGGGCCAATCTGCCATAGTCATTACTACTTAACCACTTATATGACCTTCTTTTTAATGGTCACGTGGTCTGATCCATCATTCTGGTGTGTTGGTAGGTGAAGTCATCATGTTTGTAAGTATAGATTAGCTTGTTGTGGAAGCTTTCTATTTTATTCATTGATGCATCTCATATCCATTTCACTCAACCATCCCATTAGTCCTGTACCTCATCAATTTCCTCTTGTGTATCATGGCTAGTACTCATCAAGGTTGTTCCCTCTCAGTCAATAGTTTGGTGTTTATATTAAATCAAAATCAATTTCATGCCTCATATTGTTAACATATGAATTTTGTGCATAATTACAGTCTTGGGAAAAAATAGGGTGTTACACCCAAACCTAACCCTCAACCACCAGATGCAAACGCTGAAATTGGCAATGGCCTTAAGTCATTGGGAAACCGAATACAAGAATTTAGAAACACTAGAAATCCATCATGCCTTTCACTTGCTAAATTGTTGGAGACCATTATTAATGTTCAGGGCTATTTATCTGACATTTTCAATTGTAGGGATAAGATGTTTGAATATTATAGGACATGTTTAGATGGAAACCAAGTGAGAGTTCTAAAAATTTGAACACAAAATCTTATGATCTTTTTGATTGACCTTAGAATTTCTTTACACTCTCATGTGACAAAAAACTAAATTTGCATGGGCTGATGAACATACCAACTTATTTTAGACCACTTGATGGATAGGTGGTTTATGGTTTTTGAAAAATATCCCTGCAATAACAGAAAGGTGCCATTGTATTTCCTTAGAAAAGTATGGGCCAAATTTGTTTTAGGTCAGCACGTCAACTACTTTGACATTGGTGAATTCTAGGGGGTGGGTTGTGGGTCCATGCAAGATCAAGAAAATGCCAAGAATGACCCATTAATAGATTATGTAGGTTATATAATATTTTCTCAACATTTTAAAGTGTCAAACTTTCTGACTTTGATGTATAATTTTCTGACCTAACATTTAGGAATAGGTTTCTTGCCTTTCATTGTGCACTTTGTGTCCATTTTATGTAGTTTTTGTTTTAGGATAAATCCCATCAAGTTGTGATAGTTAACCCATATTTATCATTGTATGTTGTAATTCATGCGGTAGTGCATACTTGACATGGATGTCATAGTTAGTACCTCACTTTCATTTGGCACCCATGTTGAGTTATTTGTGTAGGCTCAAGAGCTGTGTTAGTTTTGTTAGTGACTTTGAGAATAATCCATGTGATTTTCTATCTCCTCCTTTTTTGGCCATTACGTATGGCCTCCCATTTTTGTGTTTTGAGTTGCACTTTCATTTTCTTATAGTCGCTTGTGCATTTAAACCTAATGCTCAATTGCAATTTGTTAATTTTTGCTTACAACCAATACATTTTCTTTTATTTCTATCCATTGCATATACACTGGTTGCATTTCAAAACCTTATCCTTGGATGGGACATGCTTATGAGTGTCTACATCCTGTACATCATTTTTTTTGCACTTTTTTCTCATGTATATTTTGTGTGTTTGGATTGCAATTGCATGTATTGAAACATTCATCTCCTCCAATGTATTTATAACATTCTTCTATTATTTTTTTTTCTCAGAGTTTATAATATGAAAAAGGCACACAACAAATCAAATATTTATTAAAAAAGAGTNGGGGGGGGGGGGATTGAGATATATACAAATTTGATTATGGTAGCAAGTCAATGCCACCCTCAAACAAAACACTTGTTTTGAGTCAATTCCTTAATAATTAGGTTTTAGTATTTCCTTAGAAAGTGTCATGGTTCAAAGTTTATACTCCTCTGTTTGGGTACTCTTCCAATAACTATGGATATTCTATCATTTCTCCCTACATTGATGGGTGGTATCATTTGTATTTTTGGTCTCAATTATTTATCTAGTCTTTCAGTTATCGTGCTTATGGTGAAGGAAAGTTTTAGTGTGAGTCATCAATTTCTCTAATACGTTTTTTCCATCCAATATCGACCTTCCTTATGTCAAGTTGTCATAGTACATAATCATATGAAATTTTCCTTATCTTGTGTTGATATATAAGGATTATTTATTTCCTTTGCATTAGCGAGTAATCTCCTATTGACTACGACACATTTCTCTGGGAGATAGACTTAGTGTCAGTAGCACTTTGGGGCTTGATTTCATCATTGGCAGGCTACCTTGCATTTCCTCATTGGTAGATGACTGAGTGGTTTCCCATGTAGTCAACAACAAGACCTCTATTCACATATTTGGATTCACATTGTACCTTGGAGTCCATTTTTATCATTGGTGGATTTCCTCACCCTTGTTAAATGATTTCGTTATTGGTTGTTGATCAGAGGGAATTTTTGTGTGTTATTCTCACTTGGTGCACGCAACAGTCATCATAATGGTATGTTCTCTTAATATATATCTAATAACTTCTCAACACAAATCTTGTTTCAACGTTCCCTTGTGTTGGTTGATGGGGGATGCCTCAATTCCCTCATTCTAGTGGATCTCTTCACATCGAAAATGGATCTTTATGATACCTTGGGGATAGTAGTGATCAATGGTAGGTTCTCTCACCTTTGATAGTGGGTATTCATTAATGACCCCTGCTCGATGGAATATATAGGTGTTCTACTTCAATATATCTATTCACACTTGTTGTACCTTAGTTCCCATTATCATAATCAATGGATTACCTCACATTTGGCAATAGGTTCCATTAATGCATGGTGACTGGATGCTTTCTCCCATTTTGGACTTTAGAGAACTTACTCACATGAAGAATAATTGTACAACGAGAAGGATTTGGATTAAAAACCTTGTGCACGATTGCATTTTGCCTTAAATTATTCATCTTGGATATTATATAATACCACTACCACATTGCAATGTTAGTACCATGGAGAACTAGTTTGTACTTTACACAGGTTCATTTAATGTTCTCCTTGTATATATAGATACATGGATTCATGTTATATTTTGTTCGTGTCTATGATTTATCTAATCCATAATTTATCTATCATTTTCATATACATTCTTCATGAATCCGTAGTTTATTTGATTTAGTATCCATGATTATTTTACCTAATAATGGGTATGCCTACATTAGGGAAGAGAGTATATAATACATTGGTTTATGTTTTTTCCAATCCCAAGTACTCAAAAATTTTCTCTTGCTCACGTGTGAGATCCTCATGTAGCCATTATAATGTATTTTAACCATAAAATACTTTTTTGACCTCACACATTAGTGGAAATATGTTATATCATATTTGATCACCCTATGTTTAGAGAGTTTATTTTATCCCTCCATTATGCTTTTCCTGATTTGTAGAGACACTTCTCAGGATTATCTAACATTCGACCACATGTTTTATTCCAACAACACATGTTGTACCTTATCATATATAAGTGGCCTATAAAATACCTCAAAAAATATAAACAATGCACATAATGCACCTCATGTGATTGGGGTTCTAGGATTTCAGACCATTATTGGCCTTGATCCCATGCCCAAATTGTTCTAACTTATTTTACACCATATAAAATGAAGCACTTGAATGGGGAAAATATTACCTTGGACTTTAAACATTGAATTATTAATCATTAAGAGGGGAACACATAGACACATGTGTTGAGAGAGAAGAAGTTCTCTAGTGTTGCAAATATTTACATTATTATCTCACTGGAAATCATTTTCCAAGTATACAATGTCTTCTTATAAGAGATTGAAGTTCTTTGTCAGACTTTTCTCCTTTTCATAAGAATTGTTGGCCATTAGAGATTGGAAGTGATCTGGTACATCGTTCGGGTTGGAGAATTGTCATCTTGGGTGAAGTAAGAACCAACTAACATACCAAGGTATATCGTTGATTGTTGTACATTTCATCAAATCAATAAAATCTCTTTTCTTTCCCTCCCCTAACTCAATGTCACATTTGTTGGAATTATTGTTGAGTTGAATTATATATATCGACATTTGATATATGTTAATTTCTTTAAATTGAATTATTAAATCACTAAAAGTGTTTGAAAAAAGGTATAATTTTGTTTTTTTTGTGCATTTGTTTTAGATATACAATGTTGTGGGTTGTGGTAAATCTTGTGTAGAAGGAATAAGGATGATTTATTTGATTCGATATGTTTCTTTCTTGTCATACCTTCTAGTTTCAGTAATTTGATTAAGTATACATGGAAATTCTCTCTTTAGTTTGTTCTACATTTTTCTTTGTTGACAAATTCACAACCCCTTTTTCAGGGATATCTATCATGCATAAAGGTGCATAGACCCTTTAAACACCTTGGTTGTTCCCGATGGACATACACAATGTAGTTGACTTACACATTGATTGCTAGAATTTGTATGGATATTCATATGGAATTTTTCCCTAGAGTGTTGAAGACCTATGGAGCTTGGTGAGTTTATTCATGATACACACATGGGGTGTTGGTTGGTTTTTTATAGGACACCTTTCTTTGGAGGAGTGTTGGGCACTTTAGAGGAGGGCATTGAGACTTGTACTTAACTTGATGAAGTTTAGGTTCAGGGAGTGATCATGAAGGTGGGGTGGACTCATAGGAACACTTTGCTTAGAAGGCGTGTTGGAGATATGAAGGCTTGTGGAGGTGATGTTGAGGGGCATGAATTCTCAATGCTCAATGGTAGGGATTAAATCCAAGGAAGATGCCAAATTAGACTCTATTATATTTGGGATGGAGTAATCTTTTGAGTTAATGTTCTGGCCATTGTTCGTTGAGATTTAAAAGTTGTTTCAAAATTATCTTTTTGTTATGTTTATGTATTTTCTAGTTTATAATAATTAATGAAATAAATAAACTAATTTAAGCTTGGGGAAAGCAATTCTCAAGGGTAACCTCTAGGGACAATAAATGAAGATTGTCTTATATCTTTGAAATCTCTATCAAATAATTTTGATAAGAACTTATTATAGCAAGATAAAATGTAGGAAAGATAAACCATTCTAAAGGAGAAATAAATAAAAATTGTAACTTCAAAAAATAAGAAAAAAACTAATAAGCATAAAAAAATGTTTTACTGAAAATAATAACCAACAATATGAACAATTAAAAACAATAACTTGGTAGATCGAAGTTCTTACTAGATGCATGTAACATATATTTTAAAATGGAATAATCCACAAATCAAAATGAATGAACAAAAAACTTTAGCGAAATATGTCCTTTGACTCCAAAACAAACAATTTATGCATTCAACTTAAAATAATTTGTTTCTACAATCGTCTTACAATTTCCTAAAGTCAAAGACCCCTTCTAAGATATTGAATCCCTTATTGATAAAATAAAATTGGTCTAATTATGGAATAAAATAAAATAAAAACCTTGTAAAATCCATACAATCAACGTTTTTTCCACGTCTTCAATGAACTGGATTCTTAATTTATGCGCGAGTCAAAAATTATAAATTCTCCCTTCATTAGAAAAATTGACCCTTAGAAATGCATGTTATGCTTTTTTCTCTTTTCTCTTTCTTTGGTAACATCTTATTCTTATCTTGGAAACTTTGAGATAATGTGTAACATACCCAGCCACCAACAGGCTAGGCACACTACCTAAAAACCTCACTTCAAGATTGATCTTGAATTCTAATAACAATTGATTTGAAATCAAGAATGAAAGATTGTAATAAACACACATGCAAGAATAAATATTCATGCAAAACCATCTAAGAAAGGAACAACGTGATATGCACATAAATAACCAACAACCAAACACATTACAAAATATGAATATCAGAGATAATAATAATACACAGTAGAATATAAATATACAGGAAAAAAAAAAGAACTTATATTTAATTAAACCATCACAAAATGGATGCAGACCGAGGACATTCCTCCCAACCATAGACATTGTTGTTTCAATTCTCAACAACAAGTCACCCTCGATCCATGGCTATGAATCCATAAGGACGGGTCTTAGGCCAAACCTAAAAACACACAACAATTGGATAATTAGAACTTAGGTTTTCCCAACCACACAACAATCCTAATTTCCATATCTCATTCCCATTCATCATGCACAACCCAAAGAAATGAACCCCTTTCTCTACCATGGAGTCCCTCAGGTTTTTCAATTTCTCTCTAGGGCTCTAGTGCTACTGGTCATGAAATTTCCATGCTGGAAACTCCAAGGATTCTTAGATGTGACAGTTATTTCATAACTACCATCAGTATCATGCCCATAGGCATCCATTCCAACCTGGAATGATCAATAATCCCTCACATCCATCTCCCAATGGCTCTCCTCCAACCATTTATTTCCATGCTCCAACCAAGAGCACACGAATTAGTAAGAGTGAATGAGGAAGAATGTCAAGGAAAGAGTGTAAGAGTAAAATGGAGAAGAAAAAAGAACAACCTCAAAAGATACCACAAATAGGGTTTATATAATTACAAGAACCAAGAACCACATGGCCTCCTATCTCTTTTCCTTGTTCGTCTTGCAGCAAATGATATATATATATATATATATATATAGGCACTCGGGTGTTACATCCCCCTCCCCTTATTTTGGCACTGTCCTCAGTGCAAAAAACCATATAGGTGATCTTAATATTACAAATATAGGGTCTCTATCCTTTAATCCACATAGGCAGTCCAACCAAATGCTTATATACATAGGCTCTCCAACCTAAAATAAAACATGAATACATAGGCACTCCAACCCAAAACATGCATAATGATCTTCAGAATTTATATTTATGGAAACAATGCCAATCAACAAGCTCTCATTCCCTATCATTTGCCACAACCCAAATAAATGAACCCCTTTCTCTTCCATGTAGTCCCTCGGGCTGTTCCACTTCTCTTCAAGGCCCAAGTGCATTCAGCCACAACGTTTCAAAGTTGCGGCTCGAAGAACTTCAGCTGCAACAAGTCCATTGGAATTTCTTCATTCTATGTCTTCATCATTGAGCTCGATTTTCTTCTAGTGATATTTTTCTCAAGCTTCCATATTCCATAGAAAACATCTCATCTTTATTACAAACATATCGTCATCGTGAGATATAATTATAACAATTTTCAATCATAAATGTCAAATTTGTTTTATACAGGAAAACAAAAATTTTCAGGCATGGGATTTCTACTCATAATTCGTTTGGCTCTTGCAGTTGCATGCATCACCCAATACCATTATTCCTACAATTTTCTCAACCTTCAATCAACCAAACCAATTGTTGGCATATCATAACAATTTTTAATTTCTCAAATCTATTTATATACATGAAATAAAATTTCCCTAGGCATGAGGATTTTTGTCATAATACTTGGCTCTTGTAGCAAAAATAATTTGTCTTATGTATGGGCTTAAATCCCTACCACATCCAATACCATTCTCCCTACAATTTCCTCAACATTTCATTCAACCACACAAATTGTTAGCATAACATAAAAATTTGTAACTATTAAGTTCTCAAATATATTTTATACAGAAAAATAAATTTCCAGGCATGAATTTTCTGCTCAGAATGTTTGGCTTCTGTAGCTATACATATAAATATTCCTTATGATCCTACATCCCTATCATATCCAAGACCATCCTACCTAAAATTTTCTCAATTTACACTCAACCAAAACAAATTGTCAGTAATTATTAAATTATAATTCTCAAAATTGTTTTATACAAGAAAAATAAAATTTCCAAGCATGATATTTTGTTCATAATGTTTGGATCTTGCAACAATAGAGGCCAGTCTTCCTTATGGGTTACATTACTACCATATCCAAGACCATCCTACCTACAAATTTCCCAATTTATACTCCGCCAAACGAATTGTCAGTGTCTCATGTACAATATATATATATATATATATATGGAAACAAGTGATCTCATAATTGTTTGCAGCTACAATTCAGTTACTTCCATCAATTATCGACATTAAATGGAATGAACCCATCATTTACACATGTATTATCAACCAATCTTTTATTTCTTCTATCCAAAAATATTTTTTATCACCATGTCCCCTCAACATAGCTTTTCTATAATTTATCATTATGTAGTTGGTTTAAACTGCAACTTTTGTATTGCAATATCTAATAGCTCCTGAAGTGTTCTCAACTTCACGAGTTAGCAATAATCACATCATTTCAGTTGTTAGAATAATCATTTCTATGTGATATATTATATACATGCATTCACCAAAATGCATTCAATAATTCATTTAATACCACTTGTAACATTTTCAACAGCTCCAAAAAGAGATCTCAGAATTGTAACAAACAACAATTCAATCACCTTCAGCTAGTATTCATATTAAATATAATGCATTTATCTACTAATATGTATTTTTAGCACCATATGATTTTCATAATGCAACAATAATTACCAATAAAATAACAAAATCTAGGTGCCAATACCCATGGCCACATCTACTCAATGCATCACTGCATTGACTACATAATACCGCATAACTATGTCATGCATTCCACCACGATGAATTGAAAGGTCTGGCCAATGCCTCAACACATCATCTGAACTCTTCCAATATTGCCTGACTATTTGGATACCTTCCTCTTCAACCTATACACAACACAAGGAAATATAATTCCTAAGTTCTCTTTAGTGTCAGAAAAGAGGTTGCAGTCCAAACATCATCTATACAGGGGAATCCATTGAGCACTCACATAGCGCTATAGCCCTTTTGTATCCAACCATATCATGGTATCACACATGACTATCCCTATGGTTATTCATACTATAGGAGTATGTCTCCTAAATTAACTCGGTTATGATCCCATAACCAATCATAACACAATATGCACCTAAGTTTTATCTGAATGCATTCTAGCATCAACAACATTTACATACTCTAGGCCTTCGTCCATTACATATCAATTTAAATCTTGAAAAATTAACTGAGGAAATTTTTACCTCTAATTCCTTCAACATTGGAAGCAATCAAATGCATACTTACATGGTTTTTATCAACCTAGTTGTTGTTACCTAATAGTTGGTATTTGTAGAAGCTCACAAGTTTCCTCCTCCATCCTTTTGATCAACATTCCTACCTCCCTCGTGGGTATTCAAATAGATTAAATTAATAAGAAAAACAACAACATCCACATCTTTAACCATGTTATATCATTTTTTTCTGAATACATAATCCATCATTAGTCATACTCAATTAACATAACATCATTATTGCATGTATATAACAATAGACTATTATAAGTCCACAAGCATGTCATATGCATTTCCAAGAATCTACATATGCACAAATGCACATCCATATGCATCAAACATTTACTATCAACATACCTACTAATGCATATGTATTTTAACTTCATTCTATGTATAATGCACTCTAGTGCATTTATGTTTCATTTCTATTTCATTTCACTTATTTGTTTATTTATTTATTTATGTTGTAGCTGGTTGTCCTTGAATTTCTTAATATACTTGTTGCCTTGTGTGCTTCCATTTTTTTCATCTCACTATTGTTCCCTGGTCTGAATATTTTCCATCCAAGTTCCACTTGGCCATTCTGCAATCCAACCAATGTGTTCAATTTGCAACAGCTTTTTTTGGGTAGTCATATCCAACCTTACCTTCATGAAACATTCCAACACCCTAGAATGAGGTAGCTCACAACATTCCATCACTCTACTATCACAACATCCTTGAATTCAACTTACCTATAAGCATTCCACATCCTTTCTATTTCTTCTAGTTGTCCATTAGATTACTTCATTAATAAATTCCCACTTTTCCCACTCAAGACCATTCCCAATGGAATTCTATTTCGTTCAGTGACACTTTTCAAGTGAAAGAACCTTCATTATTCAATCCCTGATTTTTATGCATTAGCATCCTGCTTCCACTGTGAACTTTGATATCATAAGTGGTTTTCTTTCTATAAGTACTTTTAGACAAGTAACTAAGTCATATCTAGAAAATCGTTTCCAGGCACTCATGTGCTTGCAACATAGAGATGATTCACACATCACCTCCTAACCTCCATGTTCTCTTTCACATCAAGTTTACAACTATTTACACATTTCTGCCTTCAAGGCTATGGAATCTTACTTTTCTTTTCTATTCCCCATTAATTACATTCTTCACCTACTAGCTTCATGTCCTATGCGAGGATTCTTGCTATTGTTCCTTGCAATTCATTCAGATTCATTAGAAACTAAATAATAATCCCTTTGTTTCATTATTCTTGAGTTCTTTATCCACTTTTCATTACTTTTCCTATAGATATTTATTGTCTCAACCAACTTCTACAAGCTTTGTCACGTTTCCATGAATCTAATATCCAACCTTAGGCTTGAATTTATCTAATTATATCTCTAATTCTACAAAATGTACAAGCAACCATTTTGTTAGATTTATGTATGTCAAAAAAATTGTCAATTAATGCTACATGTCATTTTTTTGCTCAAATGATAAAGAATTATATCATAGTTCTCCAAATTATAATAATTCCAGGTTATCCTCCTTTGAATAATATTTTCAACGACTATACTCATGCCCCAATCTGATCTCTGAGCTGAAATTTATGACTTCCTGAAAAAACCACTTTCACCCTTTTTGTACATTTTCTCCACTGGTGTAATTTTATTGAAGTGCCAACTTTTGTCAACTGCAGATGAAAAAAATGTCAAGAAATAGAGAAAAAATTATATGATACATAGATAATAATAATGACAAGGAATTCATATCAACTCTCAATTTTTCAATCTGATACACCAATAAAAAACTACAACAATATGGAGTTTGCAACTTTGTCATTTTTCACCCCTTTTTCCAGACTTGGAATTTTTAGCAAAACTCACTATCTCACAATCTGTGTACTTTTCAAAAAAATTCACTAAACCAAAGTTGTTTGTCTCAATTAATATATAAAATGATGAGTAAATACAATTTTCCATTTTTTTCATCTAGAGTCACTTTTTCGCCTTCGAAAATCTCAAATATCCTTGAAAAGTGGCCCAGAGTAGTGGATTTATCCTATTTCAGCATTCCCATTCAAATCCTCTTAGGACTTATTTAGTTCATTCATGGGTTGTTTGTGGGTCTTCTTTCTGGACTCTCTCCAAGATTTTCAGCATAATCTGGACCCCTGCCAATGCTTTGGACCTAGATCTTTAAAAACCATTATTTTTCATTTTATGATAAATCCAATCATAATTATACAATATCCCTCTATGAACCTCTTGTAGATATCTCTTCAGACAAAACCCTTAAGTTTCATAACAATCAGACTTAATATGCTCCAGTTATGGCCAAAATACGAAAAAAACACTCTAGATTTTTTTTTCAAAATGTGGAACAATTTTGCCTAAGTGTGATATGCACCGTCGATCTCAAATCATAAGAATTATGGACTGCTTTTCTTCTTTCTATTGACAATCAAAGATAGAGTATTGATGATTTCCTTTGCAAACCAAACCTTCCCATCGATCTCCCCGGCGCTCGATCACCAACCATTGGCCATCGATCATCTTCCCTGATAAACTAATATTTCCCACAGATCTCATCGAACCCCCACCATCGACCATTGACCATCCCTTCATTGACATGGAAACTATGCTAGTGTGGTATGACACATGGATGTTGATGTGGCATGACACATCATCTTGAAGAATCAATCAAGTTGACATGGAATGACATGTGGATGCTAACTTGGTATTACACATCATCACCCTCTTTTCTCCATCGGTCATCGACAGTTTCACTTGGTGGAAAATTTGAACTTCGCACAAAATATGTCGATGCTTGACCATTGGCCATCGACGATCAGAGATGTCTCGTCATTGAACTTCAACACTTCACTCAAGTTGTCGATCCCCAACCATCGACCATCGACAATCGGATGTGTCTCTTAGTTGAAATTCAACACTTCACCGAATTTGTCAATCCCTAACCATCGTCCCTCGACGATCGAAGATTTCTCCTGACAAACTTCTACACTTCACCAAAAATTGTCGATCACCGACCCTCGATGATCGATGATTGAAGGTTTTTGTTGAAAAATTTCAACACTTAGAAATTTTGAGAAAATTCCTCGACGAATATGGATCATCAATCTACCTTATTTTCCCAACCACTAAAATGAACCTCAACCATCGATCTGCTAACTTTGTCAAACTTTGAAAACATTAGAATTTTTAAAATTTTCAAGAACGAATCTGGGTTGTTGATCTCAAGATCGAACACGATCTCGGTCGTCGATTCTCTGAAATATTCCCACACTACACCAACCATTAAAATATGAATTTTTTAACCTTCTAAGTCAAATTCATCTCTGCAACCCTGCAGATCGAATCCATTAACTTCTTAGATAATTCTGAATTATTTCAAACTCGAATTTGCTTAGGAATTTAAGGACTTTCTTTCTAATCTTCCACCATTTTCCTCAAATTCGCATAGTCTGAAATCTGTGACAGCGAATCCGCCCGATTCACACTTGTTTCATCCCATACCATTCCAGTGTTTGAACCAGGATCTTTGATACCCATCTGTAATGTACCCAACCATCAACATGCTAGGCACACTACCTTAAAAAATCACTTCAAGATTGATCTCGAATTTTGAAAACAATTAATTTGAAATCAAGCATGAAAGATTATAATAACCACACATGAAATAATCAAGATTCATGCTAAACAATCCAAGAAAGGAACAATGTGCCATGCACATCAATAACCAACAAGAATACACATTACAAAATATGAATCTCAAAGATAGTAATAATACACAGTGGAATATAAATATACAAAAAACACAAAGAGCACTTATATATAATTAAACCATCACCAACTGGCTATAGACTAAGGACGTTCCTCTCAACCATAGACATTGTTGTTTCAATTCTCAACAATAGGTCACCTCCAAGCCAGGGCTATGAATCCACAAGGACGGGTCCTATGCCAAATCTAAAAACACACAGTAATTGGCTAATTAGCTCTTAGGTTTTCCCAACCACGTAACAATCATAATTTCCATCTCTCTTTCCCCTTCAACCTTCACAACCCAAATAAATGAACCACTTTCTCTTTAATGCAGTCCTTCAAGTTGTTTCATTTCTCTCCAGGGCTCGAGTGCCACTGGTCAAGAAATATCCATGTTGGAAACTCCAAGGATTCTAAGTTGTGACAATTTTTTCATAACTACCATCTATATCATGCCCATAAGAATTCATTACAACCTAGAATGATCAATAATTCCTCACAACCATCTCCCAATGGCTCTCCTCCTCTAGCCATTTGTTTCCATGCTCCAACCAAGAACACACGAATTAGCAAGAGAGAATGAGGAAGAATCTCAAGTAAAGAGTGTAATAGTAAAATGGATAAGAAAAAAGAACAACCCACAAGTAGGGTTTATATAATTACAAGAACCAAAAACCACATGGCATCCCCAAGAAGCTCATGTAACCACTTTTCTCTATTAAAACCAAAATGGACAATAAAATATAATCAAAAGATTTAGCCCTTTTATCCACCTCTCTCGTGGAATCATAGCCCTTTATCTCTTGTCCTTTCTCGTCTTGCAACGAACATTGTATATATATATATATATATATATATAACATTTCTAGGCACTCCGACCCCTTTCCATATTTACTAGCTCACCAACCTAAGTCACATTTACATAATACATTCTAGTTCAATTGGATCAAAACTGGGGTGTTACATAATGTTATTTTTAACACTGAATTTATATTATGGCCACATGGACTCTTGTTGAGTCATCCTTTAACTTCAATGATAAATAACTTCTAAGAATAGTTGCATGGTCACGAGGAAATACCCGACTTAAATTTTATGCTCTCTTGTCTGCCATCCTCGTACCCCTTCTAATGTATCCAAATGTTGAGTTCATTTTTAGCAGCGATACTTGCATTCCATCATCACCATGAATATATAAGTTCAACGCTTATCTCAGAAAATACATTAAACATAAAAAGTATTTAAATTCTTCCATGAATTTAGTGTATTGGTCACACCATATCCTTCTCTCACAAATATGAAATAGAAAAACACCAAATCAACAAATTTGTATAACTAGAAAGTTGTAGATATTAGAGAGATGTTTCCAATGATATAAGGAATCCCTAAAATAGATATAGGGGTCAAAATGTATCACAAAAATACAGGGACACATGTGTATGCATGATTTACCATTGGGTGCAATGCACCATGTGTCACACATTTTCTCCAAATATCAACAATACACCATGTGTCACGACATTCTTCAAATATTGGAAATGTGTGTTGTGTTGTAGGTAAAACTATTTTGGGTGTGATATATTTTTAAGGATAAAACCTTTTATCGCGCGAGGACAATCTTTTGTGGGATGCGATATGTTGCAGGGAAAGGAAGATCAAATGTGATACATCACAAGGGATGAAACTTTCCTACCACGTGAAAATAATTTTATGTGTGATTTAATGTTCCACAACAAAAGAAAGATCAAGTGTGATGTTTCATGAAAGAAAAAACTTTATTTTTTCGTGAGAAAGCAATCTTCCCTTTGATGTGTTTTTCAAAAAGGAAACAATTTTAGATGTGATACATCGCAAGGGAACAAAAATTTGGAAGGTGCAAAACAACATTTTTTCTAATATTTTTTTGGGAAACATTCTAAGTCTTTGAATTTTCCTTTGTTGCGTGGAGTTAAAATTTTAGATGTTGCAATGTATTGTTGAAATTACTAAGACAATTGAGAGGGGGGGTGAATCAATTGTTACTATGTTTAAACAATTTTAAATCTATTAAACCATTTTTAATCTTTCATCAAGTGACCAACAATATTATACATCATATGGAAAACATAAATAATGAGCATCAATCACACATAAGACATACACAGACACATATTTTCACGAGGAAACCCATAAAGGGAGAAAATCTCTTCTTCTTCGAAATGATAGGCAGTCTTTTAAGTTCTGTAAATCATCTATGTTTGAGAACCAACTCAAAGTGAGGCTACTACCTCTGTTTTACAAGCTCCAACTTGTTGAGAGCACAAAATCTCTGGTTTCTCTAGCACCCACTAGAAGGAAGCACCAACTCTCTAAATATTCCAGCACCAACTGGATTTATACAAGCGCCAATTTTTATACAGAAAAACTCTGTGTTTTCCCAAGCACCACCCTGACACCCTATTTTCTAGCCACAACTAGATGGAAGCTACAACTCCCAATATTCAAGCATAAACTTGAATATTAGAGGACCATAGTCCTCCCTAGCACCACCCTACCTCCCTAATTATAAATAAATGACTGAATAACCAACAATACAAATATATCAATTCTTACCACTTCTTCATTGTTCTGCAATTCCTTCTGCTCTGTTTATACTTGCCTTGACTTGCTGTCTCTTTCTTTCTGTTCTTTCTCTGTCCTTCTAATGCTTCTTTGATATGTGCACATTCTTCTCTCTTCACCTTTTCTGTTCTGTTCAGCTTCTGTTTCTTATCTTTGATCTTTCTTCACACTGTGCATACTGTAATTTTACCTTTCTACAGTTCAACTCATTTTTCAGTCAGAACAACCAGCCTTAAACAATCGCTGCATTTCTCCTTTTGTACACAGCAACCTCATCAGTTACACCTCGAATCCCTTTGGGCAAAGACAAAAAAATGTCTCAGCAATTGAATCGCCAACCGATCAAGAACCATGATTCCATTTCTAACTGAATCGTAACTGAACTTATTAATCATGAAAATAAACAATGACCCTTCGATCATATTCTTTATTAACCTGCATCGTTGGATTACCAATGATAGATCTCGTGCCTACTCCATATGCCCAATGGCTGTGACCACAGGCCTAATTAGAATTCCTTTCACATTTCACATTTCGGCAATCCTGTGTCGAAGGATCTTGTCACTCCAAGTTGGTATCCCTGAAACTCCGAAGAGGAGCTTAGCTAGACTATCTCCTTTCCTTCTCGTGACCAGGTAACCACATGTTGTGACCACCAGCTAACCAGAAGATCACTTCACGATTCGCGACTTTGGGAATCCTGTGGTGAGAGTCTCGACTCTTCATCTTGCAATCGCCGAAAAGGAGCTTAGCTCCACTATCTCTTTCCCCTTACGTGACCACCGACGATGACCACAGGCTACGCCAAAAGGTGCTTCACAATTTTTCATTTCAGCGTTCTTGATGTGAGTGTCTTTGACTCCTCCAACTCACGGTATCCTGAACTCCGAAATGGAGCCAGATCAACGATCCACGCTCTCCCTTTGATCGACGACTCAGATTAAATCGTGGTTTCACGTTTCACAATTTCAAAGGATAGAGAACCTCCTTCCTTTGACTTTACAGTCAGTGAAATGTTGACCTCTTTCCACGTGTACTCTGCATCCAATGGTCCATGACATACCTCGATCCAATGGTTTAGATCAATTCGAGATATCGCATATCGTGAGTTCGAGGGGTTAGAGAACCTCTTTCCTTTGGATTTCCCGATCTGAGAAACTCTTAAAAAAAAACCTTTGTCTCACTCTGACTGTTTGCCATGTGTCCTTCTTGGATCAATGGTCCTCCTACTTTCGAGACGTTCTAAGCCTGCTTCATCTTGTACTTAAAGAGCGTGCTCCTTCTTCTGGATCCGTTTATGGTCGTTCTTTGCACTTAGATGCTCCTCCTGATCTTACATTGTTGATCTTGCCATTCCATCATTGTCATTGTGATGCTGATCATGATCTTTGCCATCAATGAAAAACATGCATACTCTGCCTTTGTATGAAAAACATGCCAACAATATCCCCCTTTGGCATTGATGGCAACCCCTTGAAACCACTTGAAGAACATCCAATCTTGAAGAACATCTAATTATACCACTGTAGCATCCTTGAAACTACCACACTTTCTCCCCCTTTGACATCAACGTCAAAGAAGAAACATGCTCCCCCTGAGTTGTTGCAGTACATACTCCCCCTGTCAACTATGAGCGGCTTAGAAATATAACAGATATTCAACAAGTACTCCCCCTGACCAGGTGAACAGATTAGACGAAAGAAGTTATAACCCCCAACTTTTGACGAATATATCCATAAGGGGTCGCTGCTAATGGTTTAGTAAAGATATCAGCTATATGTTTTGTGGAAGGAATATAATTCAGCTGAACAATTCTTTTCGTAACTTGTTCTATGAGAAAATGGTATTTTATTGGTATGTGCTTAGATTTTGAATGAAGTACAGGATTCTTGGAGAGACCGATGGCACTAGTGTTATCACAATGAAGTGGAATAGGATCAGTGTAAGTTACCTGCAAATCTGCAAGAGTTTGTATCATCCATAAAATTTGTGTGTAGCAAGTAGCAACAACAATGTATTCTGCCTCTGTAGTTGATAATGAAATGGATCCTTTTTTTTTACTAAGCCATGCTACTAATGAGTCACCCAGGAAGAATGCTCCTCCACTGGTGCTTTTCCTCTCATCAACACAATTTGTCCAATCAACATCTAAATAAGAAGTTAACTGAAAGTTCTGATTTCTGAGATACCATAGACCATATGTCATTGTACCCTTCAAGTATTTGAATATTCTTTTGACAGCTACTAAATGACTTTGTTTAGGAGATGATTGATAACGACCTACCATTCCAACAACTTGCATTATATCAGGACGAGATGTTGTGATGTACATAAGATTGCCTATCATTGACCGATATGTTCTTTGATCAACATCAGGTGAAATATCATCTTTACTGAGCTTTCAACCAACCACCATTGGTGTACTAACAGATGAAGAATATTCCATCTGAAATTTATTCAACATCTCTTTCAAATATTTTTCTTGAGAGATAAATATTCCTGCAGAACTCTGTTTTACTTGTAAGCCAAGAAAGTATGATAGTTCTCCTATCATGGACATCTCAAAATCTATTTTCATAGAGTTAGAAAACCACTGGACAGAGGGTTCATTAGTACAGCCAAAAATAATATCATCTACATAAACCAAAACAACTAGTAAATTATCACCTTCAGACTTAATGTAGAGATTGTTGTCAACAATACCTTTCTTGAATCCTTTGTCTTGTAAGAATTTTTCCAATCTATAATACCAAGCTCGTGGTGCTTGTTTCAGTCCATATAGAGCCTTCTTCAGCTTGTAGACATAGTTAGGATTATCTATCAGTGAGAATCCTTCAAGCTGCTCCATATATACTTCTTCCTCTAGATCTCCATTAAGAAATGTTGACTTAACATCCATCTGATACACTTTAAAGTTCTTATGACATGAATATGCAAGAAACATTCTGATAGCTTCCAATCTTGCCACTGGTGCAAAATTTCCATCAAAATCCTGAACTTCAACTTGTGCATACCCTTTACAGAACAATGTGGCTTTATTTCTAACAACTTGTCCTTTTTCATTCATTTTATTTTTGAACACCCATTTGGAACCTATTGCATTATTGTCTTCAGGTCTAGGAACAAGCTCCCAAGTATTGTTCTTCTCAATTTGATCAAGATCTTCATTCATAGCTCTAATCCAATCATCATGTTGGCTGACTTCATAAAATTTTTTAGGTTCAACCATAGATAGAAAAGCAACATGGGATTGTTCTGATTCTTTAATCAATTTCCTTCTTGTCTAAACTCATTTATTTATATCTCCAATTATCTGATTTTTAGGATGATTCTTTCTAACAATTTTGAGCGGTGATTTTGCTTCTTTCTGTTGATTTGTGTCATTTGGAGTATTTGTATCTTCATCTAATTAAGATTATTTTCTTTTTGATCCTTGGACCTGTTGTAACATCCCGCTCTGGCGCACTGACAAAACTTATTCTTTGGGGACACTTGCTCGCAAGTGATCTGGATTTTTGTGATGATGAACCACTTAACCTTGATGATGATGCATCATGATTGATGATAGGATGTTTTACTATTGCTATATACAGGTGTTATTGACTCCGTTTCATTGAGTGTGTAGGGTTTCGGACCTTGAGGATGCAGAGGCATCGGTGGAACTCCCTTGGACTCCGGATTGAGTCAGGGAGTGGGCTATTTGATTTGTTTTCATTTACAGTGATATTGTGTGGTTTTGATGATATGCTGTTGATTTCATGATATGTTGTTGACATGATCTGACATGATGGTTGATGATGCAGGCTGACGATAGCTTGCTGACCAGACTCACATATGGAGTAAAGGGGCCACACACGAGTTCCAGAGAGATTGAGGGAGAGGTGTGTCAGCAGCCCTGCCACAGCCTATTAGCACTCATGCCGTGGCTCGAACTGTAGGTTAATGATTACCTAGTTCGAGAGGACCCGCGATGTCGTGAGGGCAGACTGCGATAGTCGCTCACGATTCGAACTGTAGGTTAACGATTACCTAGTTCGAGGGGAATCCACGATGCCGTGAGGGCAGACTGCGACAGTCGCTCACGTGATTCTAAAGGGCGCGCAATAAGGCGAGGGAATTATTTCTTAGAAGCCCTTAGTCTCCCACAAGTCCACCGGACGGAGTGTTGACTCCAGGGGGGTTATACATTCTACCAATCCCTCAAGTCAGCGAGTGGCACCCTTGGAGCATGTGGTGCATCCTGAAGGGCACGTCGCGGAAAGAAATGAAAATCAATGAGTGGCACCCTTGGAGCATGTGGTGCATCCTGAAGGGCACGTCGCGGAAAAAAATGCAAATCAGCGAGTGGCACCCTTGGAGCACGTGGTGCATCCT
>JASDQU010688538.1:23444-38174 GCA_032191745.1 Picea mariana
GGCTCGGGGGGCTAAGGGGGAAGCAGAGTACCCCTAGCGTTTGGCTGGGAGGTACCGGTGAGTTTTCAGCGGTTGGCAAGCGGAAGCAGCAGGGAGAGCGGACAAGGCACGGCGCGCGGGACATCTCCGAAGCGGGCGTGTGGCCAAGGTATGATTTTTATTGGTAAGGTAGAAATCATTTTATATTCGGCAAATTAGTGTTATTGGTGATAATATGATGAGATTGTTTGGTATTATATTTTGCAATCTCGTTCCGCAATGATATGTCGAGTTTGTTTATATTTGGATCATGTGTCACTCTAGTTATGATGTCATGGGTTTTTGCATGGATATGAATTAGGTGATGTCGTTAATTTCTTATTTGTTAAAAAGAAGAAAAAAATTTCCTATTGTACTTCGCTACTCATAGATGTAACGATGGGGGCATTACACCTATTCATGTTCATCTTCAACTATATCTTCTATGCTTGGTTCAACATTGTTTACATTTCGTACCGGGATTTCTTCATTTTTATGTCGATACAATCAACCAATTTATGCAGCTTCTTATTGTAGCATCTGTATCCTTTACTGTTTGTAGCATAACCTAAGAATATACCTTCATCAACCTTGTCATCATATTTGCCAATATTTTCATCATTATTCTTGATATAACATTTACTCCCAAAGAATTTAAAATGTTTGATTGAGGTAGGTCTTCGAAACCATAGTTCATAAGGAGTATTGTAACTGTGTGGTCTGAGATGAGATTTGTTAAGAATGCGAAAAACTGTATGGATTGCTTCCACCCAATATTTCTGAGATATATTCCTTTCATTCATCATTGATCTTGCCATTTGCTATACTAATTTGTTCTACCTCTCAACAACTCCATTTTGTTGTGGGGTTCTTGGGATTGTGTACTCTCTTTTGATCCCATGTTTATCAAGGAACTCTTTGAAGTTCCATGAGCTAAACTCTCCTCCTCTATTATACCTTATTGCCTTCAATCTTTTTCCTGTTTGATTCTCAGTTAGATCCTTAAACACTTTGAATTTTTCAAATGCTTCAGATTTTTCCTTCAAAAAGGCAACCCATGTTAGTCTAGACTAATCATCAATAATCAACATAAAATAGTTTTCTTTTCCTGTACCTTCTTTCCTTGACGGTCCACATAAATCCATATAAACTAACTAGAGAGTTTTTTCTGTTGAAGGGAAGTTTTTAGATTTGAACTATGTCCATGTAAGCTTTCCTACCTGGCAAGGTTTACAAACAGAATCATATGGATTTGATATCTTTGGAAGATCTGTTATTGCCCCATTGTTTCTAAACTTGATTATATGGTCAAAATTTAGATGTCCAAGTCTCATATGCCATAGTCAAATTTCATCATACTTGCTTAAGTGACATTCTTCTTTTTCTTCTTTTAACACATAGACATTGTTTTTTGTTCTTATCCCTTTTACAACCAACTGTCCTGAATTCACAGACTTTATTTTACAATCTTTAGAAGTCAAAACAACCTCACATCCTTAGTCACAAACTTAACTGACACTAAGCAAATTATGTTTCATACCATCTACAAATAACACGTCTTCAGCTTTTCCTTTTCCATTACTCAAACTTACCATTCCTTTACTTTTATTTTTTCTGGTGCATCGTTTCCAAAAGTTGCATTCTCTGATTTGTTTTCACTTAGAGTTAGAAACTTACTTTTGTCTCTAGTCATATGTTTGGAACATCCACTATCAATATACCAGGGATTCTTTTGTCTTTGGGCTGATAGCACTAATCCACACTGGTCATCTTATTTCTTCTTCCAAACCTTGAAATTTTTAGCAGTAGGAGTCAGATATGGCTTATAGTTATTTAAATGACAATCTGTAGCTTTATGTCCATAATTATGGCAGACGTAACATTCTGGTTCACTGAATAGCATATCATAGCGATTGTTATGCTCATAATTGTTGTTGTACTTAACCTGCATCCTTTTCCCAACTATCACATGATTTGTAGTCTGTGGTTGTTTGTTACTTGGTTATCTCAATCTTTGTTGTGGCAGATAATTATTCATTGAGTATCTTGATTGTTCATATCTAAATTTTAAAGAACAGTTTATAGCTTTGTGACCAAAATTAGAGCAGAAAAAACAATAACCATAGAAAAAACCTTTGTATCTTGAAAAAGTTTGTCTTCTTTGAGGAGGTCGATTTCTTTCATGTCGATAATCTCTTTGATCTATAGATTCAATTCTTGTACTTTTTCTTTCATTCCTTCTTGGTGGCTGATTCTCTTTCTTTGTTTCTGTAGAGTAGTTGTTGTCAATGTTTGAGGATTTGACAAACTTGATAGGTTCTGTATTACTTGGATGATCACTACTTGATCCTTCTTCATACCCCAAGCCAGCTTTCAACTTTGGGTTTATTTGCTGATTTAGAATGGAGGTTAATCCTTCTGAAGCTTTAATACTTAACAGATTTTGGTGATACAATGCCTTAAACTTATCCATCTCTTTTCTGGTTTTTACTATCTCTTCTTCTAAGGCTTCACACCTTGCTTTCTTCTCTGATAACTGTTGTTTTAGTATGTCCTCTATTTTCTTTTCCTCTTCTAACTCTACTTTTAATAGGGAAAAGTCTTCATCAGGTTTTTTATCATTCATTTTAAAATGTATCAACAATTGTTTTTGTTTTCTCTTCTTACATATGAGTCTGTCAATTTCTTCCAAAGCACTGATTAATTCACCTTCCATATCCACCACTGCTTCTTCATCATCCATGTCACTTTGTATGAGTTTATCATCAAGATCTCCATATCCATAAGCATAAAGTCATTCATTTTGTCTTCACAAGATGAATCACTATCTAAGTCTTCTGAGGAGTCATCATTGTTTGTACACAAACTTTTCTTTTTACTATATTTCTTAAATTTGTATTTATTTTCATCATCAGAGTTCTGGTCCTTTTGGTCCTTTTTTTTGTGGGGACACTTAGATGAAAAATGGCCTATTTTACCACAGTTAAAGCATTTGAAGGGAAACTTGCCTTGATATTTTCCTGATCCTCTCTTTAACCTTCTCACAAATTTTTCTTCAATATCATCTAGCTCTGAATCAGTATTCTTGTTTGCTTTAAAAGAAGCCTCTCTAGTAATGGATTCATCTTTGCTAATTCTCATTTCATATGTAGTTAAATTTCCTAGGAGTTGATCAATGGACATAGTTTTAAGATCATTTAGTTCTTCTATTGCAGAAACTTTTGGATTAAATTTATCAAGCAGATATCTTAAAATATTCTGAACTAAGAATGATTCTTCAAACTTCTCACCAAGACCCTTCATGGCGTTCACAAGTTCTTCAACTCTTAAAAACTAGTTGCTAACTGTTTCATCTTCATTCATCTTTAGCTGTTCAAATTTCAATCTATATGTTTGAAGTTTGGCATCTTTTACTTTCTCATTTCATTCATAACTACTAATAAGTTTATCCCACATTTCTTTGGCAGTTTGAAGATGCATCACTTTTACAAACTCAACTTCTGCAAGTCCATTCAAGATAGCATTCATTCCCTTAGCATTAAATCTAAATTCTAACTTACCATCCTTGGAAGCTAGCACAACAAGCTTTATGTATCCAGTCTCTACTACATCCCAAACATCATCACCTAAATCCATTAGGTATGTTCTCATTCTAACCTTCCAGAAGGAAAAATTTGTTCCATCAAACAGAGGAGGCTTAGTAGCTGAAGTCCCTTCATGACTTGTCATGTTTAAGATTACCGATCTACCTTTAGATAAAATGAACCTTCTCTGATACCAATTGTTGAAATTACTAAGACAACTGAGAGGTGGGGTGAATCAATTGTTACTGTGCTTAAACAATTTTAAGTCTATTAAACCATTTTTAATCTTTCATCAAGTGACTATCAATATTATACATCATATGGACAACACAAATAATGAGAATCAATCACACATAAGATATACACAGAGACAAATTTTCATGAGGAAACCCATAAAGGGAGAAAACCTCTTCTTCTTCGAAATTATAAGCAATCTTTTAAGTTCTGTACATCATCTATGTTTGAGCACCAACTCAAAGTGAGGCTACTACCTCTATTTTACAAGCTCCAACTTGTTGAGAGCACCAACTCTCTGGTTTCTCTAGCACCCACTAGAAGGAAGCACCAACTCCCTAAATATTCCAGCACCAACTGAATGTATACAAGCACTAACTTGTATACAGAAAAACTCTATGTTTTCCCAAGCACCACCCTGCCACCCTATTTTCTAGCCACAACTAGATGGAAGATAAAACTCCCAATATTCAAGCATAAACTTGAATATTAGAGGACCACAGTCCTCCCTAGCACCACCCTACCTCACTAATTATAAATAAATGACTGAATAACCAACAATACAAATATATCAATTCTTACCACTTCTTCACTGTTCTGCAATTCCTTCTGCTCTGTTCATACTTGGCTTGACTTGTTGTCTCTTTCTTTTTTTTCTTTCGCTATCCTTCTCATGCTTCTTTGATATGTGCACATGTTGCTTTCTTCACCTTTTCTGTTATGTTCAGCTTCTGTTCCTTATCTCTAAGCTTTCTTCACACTGCGCATACTATAATTTTACCTTTCTACAGTTCAACTCATTTTTCAGTCAGAACAGCCAGCCTTACACATTCGTTGCATCTCTCCTTTTATACACACTAGCCTCATCAGTTACACCTCGAATCTCCTTAGGTAAAGACAAAAAAACATCTCAGCAACTAAATCACCAACCAATCAAGAACCATGATTCCATTTCTAACTGAATCATAATTGAACTTATTAATCATGAAAATAAACAATGACCCTTTGATCATATTCTTGATTAACCTACATCTTTGGATTACCAATGATGGATCTCACCCCTACTCCATATGACCAATGGCTATGACCACGGGCCTAATTAGTATGCCTTTCGCATTTTGCATTTCGACAATCCTGTGTCGAAGGATCTTGTCACTCCAATTTGCGATCCCCAAAACTCCGAAGAGGATCTTAGTTAGACTAGATCCTTTCCTTCTCGTGACCAGGTAACCACATGCTGTGACCACTCGCTAACCAGACGAGCACTTCGCGATTCACGACTTTGAGAATCCTGTGCTGAAGAGTCTCGACTCTTCATGTTGTGATCGCCAAAAAGGAGCTTAGCTCTGCTATCTCTTTCCCCTTACGTGACCACCGACAGTGACTAGAGGCTGCGCCAAAAGGTGCTTCGCAATTTTGCATTTCGACATTCTTGCCATGAGTGTCTTTGACTCCTCCAACTCCCAGTATCTTGAACTCCGAAATGGAGCCAGATCAATGGTCCATGCTTTCCCTTTGATCGATGACTCAAATTAAATCATGGTTTCACATTTCACGATTTCAAAGGATAGAGAACCTCCTTCCTTTGACTTTCCAGTTAGCGAAATGCTGACCTCTTCCCACGTGTACTCTGCATCCAATGATCCACGACATACCTCGATCCAATGGTTCAAATCAATTCAGGATATTGCATATCGCAAGTTCGAGGGGTTAGAGAACCTCTTTCCTTTGGATTTCCTGATCTACGAAACTCCGAAACGAAACCTTTGTCATGCTTTGACTGTTTTCCACATGTCCTTCTTGGATCAACGGTCCTCCTACTTTCAGGACTTTCTAATCCCTCTTCATCTTGTACTTAAATATCATGCTCCTTCTTCTGGATCCGACGATGCTCGGTCTTCGCACTCAGATCCTTCTCCTAAGCTTACATTGTTCATATTGCCATTCCATAATTGTCATTGTGTTGTTTATCGTGATCTTTGCCATCAATGATAAACATGCATACTCTACCTTTGTCTGAAAAACATGCCAACATGTATTGCACCAACAAAAACTTCTCTATGACGCGATAAAATAATGGAGTGTTCATTTGTCGCAAATATAAAAACATTGAGAAGATGCAATATGTCACGAGAAAAAAAGATAAGGTGAAACTCGTTGCATCATGACAAAAACAATTCCTCATGATATGTTGCGTGAAAATAAACATTATTTTTGTGTGATGTATCACACAAAAGATAAAATCATTGCGATACACATTGTATCTCACAGAGATAAAAATCTTTGCGATAAACTGGAAAAACAAAATTTGAACAAGTTTCCAAAACATTTTCAAGGGGAAAAATTTGTTTTTTCTCAAAAGAAAAAAAAATCAAAGGCAAAAGACACTTTCTAAACTCATCCACATGCAAAAATTTAATAAAACTAAGACGTAGAAATCCACTTACAAGACTTACAGAAAAATGGTAAAACCTAAAGAAAAATGGTACCTGAAATTTAAAAACAATTACGGTGTGTTGTGTACTCAATAGGTGGATCATTGTACTATCTTGAAAAAATTCATGCTTTAGAGCCTTGCTTGTTAAATGTCTTCAGCTTGATGCTTGACATGTGTCACTTGTAAAAAGAGTGCTTCACATATGGACGTATCTTCTTGTGGATAGGTTGATTGTAGTGAATTAGTACCATTATTATATTCTTAACCTCCCTTACCTCTCATAAAAATAGGAGAAAGTTATTTCACATCATCGTCATCATTGTACTATATTTTTTGTACTTGTCTTATAGAGAACAAAATGCTAGGATTCATTGGAAAACCGTAAGGAGATAGTCATTTCACATTATCATCATTGTACTATATTTTTTGTACTTGGTCTTCTAGGGAGAAAAATGTTGGAAAGATTTCTCTGGTGAGATGTCTTAAGGTTTGGTCTTATGAAGAACGTGACGTTGGAGGTGATGATCACGTTGTAGGGTTGAGTTGTTCGTGGAGAAGTTGAAATAGTATTCTAGGGTTTGTGTTTCACCCTAAGGGGACAAAGAAGCTAAGGTTTGTGATAAACCCTAGAGATTAAAAAAGCTTATATGGGTCAATGTACCACTTCTCTGAACTAATGTGGAATTTTGTAAAAGAAATATTTATGTAATAAAAACAATTCCATAGCACACAAATGTTAGATATATCCAACTTAATAATAAACATTTAAAATATATATATGAAATGGGTAGAGTTAAATATTTTTTTATTAATTTTGTTAAGTGTTAACCATGTTATAGATCTAAACAAAACAAATAAGAAAGAGAGTGGAATATCAATTGTTGTGAATCATACAATAGTACACACTTATTTATTATCCATTACCATTAGTCAACATAATGTATGTTGATGAGCATTTAAAATGATGTAAATTAACAATGATATTATCCATTGGCAATTATTTTTTTTCCAATAGAAAAATTATCTCATTATATTATGATAATATAATTGTTTTACATCTCAGTATTCACAAACAAAAGCTTGTACATGATCTTCACTATAACCTGGATCAGGAGCTCCACAGGCAAGGATTCTTATACAATCAATACTTTTCCCAGCATGGAAAGTATGACTACATCAAGAGAGGTTCCAAATGACCATCTCTATACTATAAAAAACTTAAATAAAATTGGTCGGCAAAAAAAAACCGATCCAAAGCATCAAAGAAAAATAAAATTGTCCAGTCACTGTACAAAATGATATCAAAAGGCGGGACTAATAAATGCTGATAAGATTTTTCTCCCCCGCTCTGTTGTTGTTCCAAAGATAATACAGGATGCCTCCTTCCGGTTCTCCAAGTGCTTGTTTGAATAGTAAATCGTCTTCAGCATTGAAATCCATGGGAATATGATCAAAACATATAAATTCAAAGCACCTCACCATGTCCTTGATCCTTGCTTTCCATCCTTCAATTGCACTGACTTGTAGACTGCCTTTATTTTCCAACCATGAAATCACCACTTTGGAATCCACCACTAACTAAATACGATTGATTGAGAGATGTAATGCCAGTCTGATTGCTTCCCAAGCACCTAAAATCTTGGCTTTGGTATTAGTACCTTGTGCACCGTTGATGGTCCATCTAATGCATGAATAATCAAGCAGTTTTAATACTCCACCTGCTCCACAATACGCTTCATCATGTCATGTTGCCCCGTCAAAATAAGTAATTGTAGTATTGTTTTGTATATGTAAAAACATGATTTTTGGAAGTTTATCCTTCTTATTTGCCTCAATACCACCTGGTTGAGTCAGTGCTCTATAGTAAACCACTTGTACTATTGGAATGATCCCCTTGAAAATAGCCTTATTCCTTTCAATCCATATATTCCAGTAGATCTGAGCCACCAAGTTCGAGGGTACAGATTTATCTTCGAACCAATTCTTGATGCAATCCTCCAAATTTATTCCATTCCATATTTGATTGAATCCTTCAATGATAATTATCTTTTCCCAAACATCCTTTGTGAAGTCACAATGAATGAACAAGTGGTCAATGGATTCTGATGTAGTTTTTCATAAATAGCACATATCATGTCCTTCTCTTCCTTTGGTTTGGAGAGTATCCCATGTGAGTATCTTCCCTTCAACTGCCAACTAGATAAATAGTTTAATTTTTAATTGCAATTTAAATTGCCAAATAGATCTTCTCCATCCACCAAGTTTTCTCAATTCTTTTGTTGATAGTATAGCCTAATAAACGTTTTTAACACTTGGTACCCTAGACATATCACCACCCGTCCATATAAGGGAGTCTTCTTGGTCCTGTATATATGCCCCCCGAATCGATTAAAGACTTTCTAAAGATGTCCTATTCTGTATCTAATGCACCAAAAAGGCCTAATTCATTACTCTTTAGTCGTGAGACAGAACAGAAGGATCTATCTCCATTCCTTTGGGCCTGCACCAATGAGAAAATATGCTTATTATGGAGAGCATTGATCAAATTTTCAGAAAGTAATGATTTCTCCCCCATACCAAGTATCCTATCTCACCTGAGTTCAATGAGATGGCTCGATCCCGGGTTCCAGCTCATCCAATGAAGAATTAAGTGACCAGATTTTATGAGACTGCCCCAGATGCTAGATGTGGACCGTTGCTGAAATGAAAGTGATCTTAACCAATTTATTATTGTAGTGTGAGGTAAATACTTATCTTTTATAACCCTGTACTAGATACTTGAGCTAGTTAATACCCTCCAAAGTGAGTGCGCAACCAATGCCTGTTTAAATTTCATGAGATTTCGAAGACCCCATCCCCTGTGGCGCTTTGGTAATGAAATTAGTTCCCATTTGCAGATATGGAAGTGTTTTGTGTCACGATTCCCATTCCATAGAAAGTTTATCGTTATTTTCCACAATGTATTCAAAACAGAGTTAGGTATAACTGCTAAGGAAAGCCAGTATATTGGTTGAATCTCTAATACAACTTTTATTAGGGTGAGTCTACCCCCCAAGGATAACCAACGATGGCACCAGTTATCAATCGTCTTCTCCATTTTCTGAATCAACCAGTACCAATCCGCAATACGCTGAGTAACAAACTTTAAGTAAAAACCAAGATATTTGAAGTCAATTGCTAGTTCTGAAAAATTAAAAGGGAACAAAGATTTGTAAGGAGTTAACTCCATCTCCGACAAAACTACTTGATGGAAAGTTGATTATGTAACATTTGTCATTAAACCTGATGTTGAGCAGAACAATTTTAATATTTTGTCAATCTCCCACCATTCCTGTAAAGTAGACTTTGACATAATAATAACATCATCAACAAATAAGATATGGAGGATTTGGATTATTCTAGAGACCTTGATACCTGTCAGCTTCCCTTCTCGTTGACTCTCCTTTAGTAAAATGCTAAGTCCCTCCATAAACAGAATGAAGAGTAAAGGTGACAATGTGCAACCTTGTCTCAAGCCTCTTCCACCTTTAAATAAGTCTATAGCCTCTCCATTTATTAATATGGAGAAATTAGTTGAGTCCACACAACTCATGATCCAGTTTGTCGTTTTCATGCCCATACCGACTTGGATAAGTATCATCCGCAATAGATCCCAATTGACACAATCATATGCTTTTTGTAGATCCAAATTTAATACTAATGACTTTAACTTCTTGTTTCTTATGAAGTGCATACATTCCTGAATTGTTCCAATAGCATCCTATATATGGCGCCCCTTTAAAAAACCAAGCTACTCCTACGAGATCGATCTGGATAAGAAAGGCTTAATCCTATTTGCTATAATTTTTGAAATTATTTTATATCATAGATTACATAATGAGATTGGACTATAATCCCCAAAGGAAAGAGGCTTATTCACTTTGGGAATTAGTGCAATGAAGGTCGAGTTCAAGCCACCCGAAATTTTACCTTTCTGCCTCGTCTCTTTTACCATGTTAAGTAAATCTCCTCCTACAAGATCAAAGAATTGGACAAAAAATTCCACAGTCCAACCATCAAGGCCTGGGATCTTATCAACCTTAAAAAAATTTAATGCATTCCTTAATTCTTCCAAACTTACCGGAAAAAATAAGTTCTCCACTTCTACCTCTGTCATCATCCTAGAATAATTTTTCACCACCTTATCTTGATCCATAATAGATAGTTCTGTATTTTCTTTGAATAAATGTTTGAAATAGTTTGTAGAAGTGGCCTTTATATTCTTCTGACCAATCTGAATTTGACCGGCTTCATCCATGATATCCCAAATAAATTTTTTATTTATCCTGAAGTTGGCAAAATTGTGAAAAAATATGTATTTTGATCCCCGCACCTGATCCAAATGGAACGGCTCTGTTGGTGCCATAATTATTCTTTCTCTTTATCAGTTTATTCCTCTTCAACTCCTATTCTTTTAGTTCTAATTCCTTCTCCCTTGAGACCTCGACTTCCGTCGATTCTAGTAACAATAAGGTAATATCATGTTCCAGTTTCTTCAGTATGGCATTTGATTGTTCGAATATGTGTTTCTGCCAGTTTTTTGTCTGATCCTTTAATTCTTTTAATTTCCAAAGAATTCTTTTTTGATTATCTATCTCATCATTATACTTTGGATTTTTCCAAAGTACCTGAACCAATAAATCGAACTCATGTACCTTAAGCCAATATGGATTGAGTTTGAAAGGAAAGGTTTTATATGTCGGAGGCATATCTAACTAAAGAAGAATCAGAGCATGATCAAAGATGATCCAGGTGGATATCGGTGGCCACCCACCATTTCCAACTGGTTTAAAACATTTTGCTGACAATTTTGGCAATTTACTATTTTTAGCAGTTTCAACTTTCGGGGCCATTTTGAGGGCCTAAATGAAGGTTTTTTGGGATTGAGATTATTAATGATATCAATAGACATGATTGAGCCCCCAAAATTAATATCCTCGAAAATACCTTTCCAATGGGCTATCATACGCCTAAAACGAATATTGTATGCAAAAGTTATGACCCCTAGAAGTTGATGTACTAACTTACCCATGTTGATTTAGGTTGGTTGTCAGTGATGTCAACCCTTGAAGAAAGCCATACAACACAAAGGTTTGGGTAATGGACATAATATTGTTTGATTTAAATATGACTCACTATTGTCTTGTCATGGTTGATAAGAATTAAAGATGGATGAACTCCAAAGTGGTCCCCTTATGGTGAAAGCCCTCACGGGAAGACACTTTCAGAGTAAGAGAACCCATGCTTAATTGTGGAATAATGAGATGAAGAAAAATTAATTTTTCAGGTAAACTATCCTATATGGATATTTCTTGTCATTCCATTTCTGGTGGTATGTGGAACGTCACATAACTCCTCACGGTTAGAGAGTTATGGCCATGAGAAGTTGGAGACCCCAGGTTTGGGTAATGGACCCAAGTTTGTTTGATAGAAAACAGTATGAGTTATGATATATTTTTAGAAAATAATATTCTATATGGATAGTACATGTCATTCCATTTCTGGTGGTATGTGGAACATCACATAACTCCTCACGGTTTGAGAGTTATGGCCTTACGAAGTTGGAGGACCCTCATATGTCATCTAGAAGCGCCAAAAGGTCAAAGTAGTCAAAGTGGTTTAAGAGTTTTTAAAAGGTAAATAATAAAGTGAAGTAATGAGTGTATTAGAATTCAAATTGAATAAAAAATAAATTATTTCAATAATAAATTTAATGGAGAAATTAAAAGTGGGTTAACCCTAAAATAAGGAAAGTGGGGCCAAGTGACCTAGAATATGTTTTTAAGAAAGCTACTTGGAGAGTATAAATAAGAGGCAGGGCTCTCTCATTTTAATCACACTTGAGAATATTGAATATATATAGGTTCCTGAGGTAACCAAAAATATCTAAGCTGAAATTCTGAGGGAAGGTGAAGAAAATAAGGCCGAAATGCAAGGAAGGATAAATTCTTTTGATGGTGTTTTCTAAGGTATGTTATTTACAGGTCATCTCACCATTTTCACTATAATGTTTTTTCTATAATGATTCAGACCCTGAAATTGATATGTCATTGACAAAACATATCCAAGTATCTGTGGTAAAAAAATCATCTTGTGGGTCATTGTAGTTTTGGAGTTACACTCTGTGGAACATAGGGTTTGTGGTTAGTCCTGAAACTAGTCAAAAACAAGTGTTTTGGGTAAAAATGTCATAACTTCTTCATAACAGATCCCAATTCATTGAAACCAAATGTGTTGGTTAGGGTATAGTCTTTAGTATTCTTTGTAATATTTTTATATCAATTCAACAAATATTATGTGTGGGGCACGCTCTACAAGGTCGCTCTCTAGAATAAGCCAGAATTCAGCAAGGTATGACATTTTTGCTATAACTCCTTTTCTGAGAGGTTCCAAGTAGTGACACATGAAGGAATAGCATAAAACACACTGAAGAAAATTGTGTATCCGATTCATATCTTTATACATTACAGGTACAAAGTTATGATTACTTCAAGTTAGGGTTGTTGACTAATCCAAAACTAGGCATGTGAGACTAAAGAAAAGTTTGATGAAAATGCTAGTCTCTTGTTGTTGAAGTTATGGAAGGTTTGCAAGAATGTGATCATATACATAAGGTCCATTACAAAGCTACAAGTCATATTTGGATGGTGAAATTGATGAGGGCTTTTGGTTGAGGTACATGTTGAGTACATGGTTGAGACAAGTAATTGATGAGTTGGCACATACATGAGGTGTATAGTTGATGATGTTGGTACATATTGATGAGTCATAAGTTTATGAGTAGTTGACACATGATTGGTACATATTTGGTATATGGTTGGATGCACTTGTTTATGGTACATGTTGATTACAGGTTATTTGGTACAGGTTGGTGCATGGTTGATGCACTTGTTTATGGTACAGGTTGATTACAAGTTATTTGGTACAGGTTGATGCATGCTTGATGCACTTGTTTATGGTACAGTTTGAGGTACAGGTTGATGCATGGTTGCTGCATGGTTCAGATTTATTGGTACATTTTTACAACAGTATATCTCACAGTGACAGGTTGACAGTGGTTCCATCATTCTATTTCTACTTCAGAGTGGCATGACGGAGCAAGGACAAGTGGTTGTAGCCGAAGAACATAGGGGGTTGTAGCCTCCTTCTGGTTGTAGCCAAAGAATTGGGGAGTTGGATCTTCCCTCAGGTTGTAGCCTGAGAAGCTAGGGGGTTGGAGCCTCCTTCCAGTTGCAAGCAGAAAACGAAGGAAGTTGGTGCTTCCAATGAATGTAATTCTTCAAGACATATAAGAAAAAGCATTTCGTGGTTTTCTCTCGATTTGGATTTCCACGTAAAACACTAGTGTACTATGTATGTGTATGTTTGTTCATTTGTTCATTTCTTATTTACTCTATAGTTATTGGATGATAATGCTTCATTGATATAACACTTGGATTATATGGTTAAAAAAGATTATATTGCTCTATTACTGATTCACCCCCCCTCTCAGTAATCCAACAATTGGTATCAGAGCAGGTTCCTTCAGAAATCAGTTTAACCACTGAAAGGTAGATCATGGAGAGTACCAACTCATATAAAAATGGAATACCACAGTTTGATGGACAAAAGTATGCTTTTTGGAGTATAAGGATGAGGACATATATACAGGCACAAGGATTTCAAGGTTGACAATCAATTGTAGATGGATACACAACACCAACAGTTCCACCAACAAATGACAAAGCAGTAAAACTTGGTGAGAATAATTCCAAAGCCACAAATGCACTTTTGAATGGTCTCAATGATACGGTATTCACCAAATTTTCACACTGTAAATCCGCTAAAGAGATTTGGGACAAGAATCAATATATTTATGACGGATATACAAAAGTCAAATAAGCAAAGCTTAAAACTTACATAGGTTAGTTCGAACAACTAAAAATGAAGGAAGATGAAGATATCGCAGCCTACTTCTTACGAGTCGATGAAACAATGAATGCAATCATAGGATTGGGAGAAGAAATTGAAGAATCTGTAATTGTTCAAAAGATACTAAGATCTCTTCTTATGCGATTCAACCCTAAGATATCAACACTAGAAGAAAGATCGGATCTGGACTCAATAAGCATGGACAAACTGCATGGAATCTTCACATCATATGAAATGAGCACTGAGAAGGAAAATCTAGATGTAAAAGAAGCAGCCTTCAAGGCATCCAAAAGATCAAAGAAAAATAAAAAGGAACAAGAATAATATAGCAGCAATAATGACGCCTTGAAAGATGATGAAGAAGTGACCAACTTCGTCAAAAGACTAAACAAGGGAACCAATGGTAGGTATAGAGGTAAGCACCCTTTAATTTGTTTTAATTGTGATGGTATTGGTCATTTTGTTAACAAATGTCCTCATAAGAAAAAGAGAAATGATGAAGGTTAC
>JASDQU010688538.1:38267-62315 GCA_032191745.1 Picea mariana
ACCATAAACAAGTGCATCCAACCATGTACCAAGTATGTACCAATCATGTGTCAACTACTCATCAACTATGACTCATCAATATGTACCAACATCATCAACTATACACTTCATGTATGTGTGCCAACTCATCAACTACTTGTCTCAACCATGTACTCAACATGTACCACAACCAAAATACCTCATCAATTTCATCATCCAAATATGATTTGTAGCTCTGTAATAGACCTGGTGTATATGATCACATTCCTGCAAACCTTCCTTGACTTTAAAAACAAGAGACTAGCATTTTCATCAAACTTTTCTTTAGTTTCACATGCCTAGTTTTGGATTAGTCAACAACCCTAACTTGAAGTAATCATAAATTTGAAAATGTAATGTATAAAGATCTAAAACTGATACACAATGCTCTTCAGTGTGTTTTGTGAAATTTCTCCAAGTGTCACTACTTGGAACCTCTCAGAAAATGAGTTATAGCAAAAATGACATACCTTGTTGAATTATGTCTTATTCTAGAGAGCGACCTTGTAGAGCGTACCCCACAAAAAATATCTAATGAATTGATCTAAACCTATTACAATATCTACTATAGACTATACCCTAACCAACACATTTGGTCTCACTGAATTTGGATCTGTTATGAAGAAGTTATGACGTTTTTACCTGAAACACCTGATTTTGGCTAGTTTCAGGACTTGCCACAAACCCTATTTTCCACGGAGTGTAACTCCAAAAATACAACGACCCACAAGCTAAATGTTTTACCACAGATACTTGGATATGTTTTCTCACTTGCATAACAATTTCACAGTCTGAATCATTATGGAAAAAATGTTATAGCGAAAATGGTGAGATGACATGTAAATAACATACCTTAGAAAGCATCATCAAAAGAATTTATCCTTCCTTGCATTTTGACCTTCTTTTCTTCACCTTCACTCAGAATTCCAGTTCAAATATTCTTGGTTACCTCAGACACATATAGATATTCAATATGCTCAATTTTGATTCAAATGAGACATCCTTGCCTCTTATTTATACTCTCCAAATAGCTTCCTTAAAAACATCTTTTAGGTCACTTGGCCCACTTTCCTTATTTTAGGGTTGGGTCCACTTCTAATTTCTCCATTAAATTTATTATTAAAATAATTTATTTTGTATTCAATTTGAATTATAATACACTCATCACTTCACTTTATTATTTTCCTTTTAAAATCTCTTAAACCACTTTCACTACTTTGACATGTTGGGGCTTCTAGATGACATATGAGGGTCCTCCAACTTCGTAAGGCCATAAATCTCAAACCGTGAGGAGTTATGTAATGTTCTACATACCACCAAAAATGACATAACATGTACTATCCATATAGAATAGTATTATCTGAAAATATATCATAAATCATATTGTTACCCATCAAACAAACTTAGGTCCATTACCCAAACCTGGGGTCTCCAACTTCTCATGGCCATAACTCTCTAATCGTGAGGAATTATGTGATGTTCCACATACCACCGGAAATAACATGACAAGCACTATCCATCTAGGATATTTTCCCTGACAAATTCACTTTCAGTCATTTAATTATTCCACAATTACGCATGGGTTCTCTTACTCCACAAAGCGTCTTCCCGGCTTTCACCATAAGGGGACCACTTTGGAATTCATCCATATTTACTTCTTATCAACCATGACAAAACAATAATGGGTCCTATTTACATCAAACAATATTGGGTCCATTACCCAAACCTTTGTGCTACGTGGCTTTCTTCAAGGGTTGACATCAATGACAACCAACCTTAATCAACAGAAAGTTGGCTATGGAATAGAAGAATGGGTCACATGCATTTTGATAACCTTATCAAAGTTAGAAAAAGAGAAGTAGTCAGAGAAATGACCCAGATCATGAAACCAACCAACACTTTATGGAAGCATTGTCAACAAGGAAAGCAAACAAAGACCAGGTTCGAATCAAATGAATATTCAACAACAAGACCACTGGAAATTGTACACATTGATCTAGTTGGAACAAATACAATAAAGGGCTTAAAAGGTGAAAAATATTTTATGTTATTAGTTGATGATTATACAAGAATGACTGCAGTTTTCTTTCTCAAGAACAAGTCAGAAGCTTTTGAAAACTTCAAGATCTACAAGGAAATGGTTGAAACTGAGATGGATTCAAAAATCAAATGTTTGAGATCTGATAATGAAGGAAAGTTCACTTCAAAGGAATTTATGGACTACTGTAGCAGTCATGGAATAAAAAGGAAATTCTTTGTTGCTAGGACACCTCAAAAGAATGAAGTTGTTGAAAGAAATAACAGGACAGTACAAGAAATGGATCGAACAACGCTAATGGATTCCAAATTGACAAATATATTTTGGACACAGGCAGTGCATACAACAGTTCACATTCAAAATAGAGTAATACTTAGAAACAACACTGATAAAACTCCCTACGAGCTATGGAAAGGAAGACCAGCAAATGTGAAGCACTTCAAAGTTTTTGGAAGCAAATGCTACATCAAAACAGAAAATTGCAGAATGGGAAAGTTTGACTCTCCTGTGGACAAAGAAATACTTGTTGGTTACTCAAGTACAAGGAAACTATACAAGTGTTACAATCTAAGATTGAACAAAGTTGTGGAAAGCATCAACGTAACAATTAATGAAACATGCAGACCAGAATCAAAGGAAGAAGAAAACAAATCAATGGAACAATTTTTCGAAGAATAAGATGAAAAAGAAGTAGAAGAGGAAGATGAAGATGAATAGAATCCGACAGAAGAAGAAGAGCAAGTTCAGAAAGTATCTCCAAAGACACCTAACAAACGAGTACAAAAGAATCATCCTTCAGATCAGATTATTGGAAAAAAAGATGCAGGAGTTGAGACTAGAAGAAAAATTCGTTCACCAGAACAAACACACCTAGAACCCTTATCTACAATTGAACCAAACTGTTTTGAAGAAGCCAACAATGATGAATTTTGGAATAAGGTCATGGATGAAGAATTGGATCAAATAGAGAAAAATGACACTTGGGAATTGATTCCAAGACCAAAGTATAAGAATGTGATCGACACAAAATGGGTTTTCGGGAATAAATTGAATGAAGATGGACAAGTTACAAGGAACAAAGCTAGATTGGTATGTAAAGGATATGCATAGATTGAAGGAATCGAATTTGAAGAGACATTTGTCCCAGTTGTCAGAATGGAAGCAATCCATTTACTTTTAGGTTATGCATGCTCCAAAACTGTTAAAGTATATCAGATGGATATAAAATCATATTTTCTGAATGGGGAACTTGAAGAAGAAGTCTACATTGAACAACAAGAAGGATTTTAGTTGTCAGAGAACACAAACTATGTATGTAAATTAAAGAAGGCCCTGTATGGTCTAAAACAGGCTCCTAGAGCATGGTACTCCACACTGGATAAGTATCTGCAGCAGGTAGGGTTCATAAAAGGAAGTGCAGACATAAACCTCTACATCAAGGTAAGTCAAGGTAATATTTTATAAATTGAAGTTTATGTTGATGATATTATTTTTGGTAGTGATGATGACAGATTAAGCTAGAAATTTGCAAAAGACATGCAAAATGAATTTGAAATGTCATTACTTGGAGAACTATCATTCTTTCTGAGACTTCAGATACATCAAAGCAATCAAGGAATTTTTATTTCTCAAACCAAGTATATCAGAGAAATGCTAAATAGGTTTGGAATGTAAGATTGCAAACCAGTTATCACTCCCATGCAAACCAGTTGTAAGTTGAGCAAAGATGGTGATTCAAAGTCTACAAATCAGAGGCAATACAGGTCAATGATTGGAAGCCTACTATATGTGACATCATTCAGACCAGATGTAATGCAAGCAGTTGGACAATGGCATACTTTCAAGAAGCACCAAAGGAATCACATGTCTTAGCAGTAAAGAGGATTTTCAGATATCTCAAAGGAATAGAAGATTTTGGATTATGGTATCCAAAAGGAAAATATCTATCACTTATTGCCTACATAGATGTAGATTGAGCAGGTTGTATTGATGATCGACGAAGCACCAGTGGGGCAACGTTCTACTTAGGTGAGTGTTTGCTATCATGGCTAAGCAAAAAACAATCATCAATATCTCTATCTACAGCCAAGGCAGAGTATATTGCAGTAGCAACATGTTGTACATAGGTTCTTTGGATGAAACAAACTCTGACAGATATACATGTTGAGTATGATGAGCCCATTCCAATATATTGTGATAATACAAGTGCCATCAGTATCTCAAAAAACCTGGTGATGCACTCCAAGACGAAGCACATTCCAATCAAGTATCATTTTCTATGAGAACAGGTTGCAGAAAAGAACATTAGAGTTGAGTATGTGGGCACAAAAGAACAAGTGGCAGACATTTTTACAAAACCTCTTCCATGGGAATCCTTTGAATATCTTTTCCAAAGACTTGGAATTATTTCTACTCCAAAATGGATTCCTTTTGAATGATTTTTGAATGCTTATCTTATATGTCTTAGATGTACACTAGGAAGCACCATAAGAGGTCAATTCAGTCAGGGAGAGCAGCCCCGGATGGAAAGAAACATTTTTCATTGATGACAAAGAGGGAGAGATTTATCATATGTAGAGGCATGGTTCCAGGGGGAGCAGATTTATCAAATGCAGAGGACAGAAGCAAATTTATCAGAAACAGAGGACAAAGGCATGGTTCCAGGGGAGCATGAGTGATATGATTTCAGTATTGCATCAGAGTGTTGCCATCAATGCCAAAGGGGGAGATTGTTGATTAAGGTTGGTTGTCATTGATGTCAACCCTTGAAGAAAGCCCCACAATACAAAGGTTTGGGTAATGGACTCAATATTGTTTGATGTAAATATGATTCATTATTGTCTTGTCATGGTTAATAAGAAGTAAATATGGATGAACTCCAAAGTGGTCCCCTTATGGTGAAATCCCTCACGGGAAGACTGCTGGCCCTTGACCAAGTTTTGAAGAATACTTGGTCATATTTGATCGTTTTTGGGACTACGACAGCTTGCCAAAGATGGAGCGCAACGCGAAGCGGAAAGTAGGGAAACTAGACCTATTTTTGGGTCCCTTTAGGGTTTTGGGATGTTGTAATGGGAAAGGGATGTCAGACCGTGGGTTTACCCATGCTTAGGCCCATTTTGTAATCTATAAATAGATACTTAAGCAATGTAAGTAGAGGACGATAGTACATCTATGTGACGTATAGCTAAATGCTTAGTGTTAGTAACTGGATCTATGTGATTGGATGTATATTGTAAGTGCTCTGTGCATGATTGTAAGGAGATTGAAAAGATAAGTGCAAGTTGTTGTAGTTTTGTGTTGAAGTGCAAGGAAGAAGGATCTAGCGAGTTGCGCAGATCTTTTGTCCTGTGTGAAGTAAGGGTCATTGAAACTCTATGTTGTAACCACTTGACCGAGATAATATAAAGAAGAAGACTTTGTGGATGTAGCCCCAAGGTGGGGGTGAACCACGATCTGTGTCCTAGCTAAGGTTGCAGACATCTGAGCCTGCAACCACCCCTGCCTCTACCTCGGGTGAGATTTCATCTGCTTCGTAGGTCTTGCCGAAAGGGTCGATAGTTAGGGTTTGTTGGTGTGCTCTTGAGCGTGAACCCTGGGTTTGCCTCTATGCCAACAAATGGTTCCGTTGCTGGGACCTGAAACTGTGATTGCTGGGAACTAAAGAAGAAGAAGATTTGTGAAAAATAAGCTTTGAATTAGATCAGATATGAGGAAAGAAAGATCAGATCTGAAGAAAAGAAGTGAGATCTGAATGCTCTGTGCTCTAAGAAAAGTAAAAGTGGAAATTTCTGAAAGAAAGAGGTCAGATCTACAGAAAAGAGGTAAGATCTGTAAACTTTGTTCTCTGATAAAGGTAAGAATAGTTAAAATTATTAGATAGGAAAACTTTATGCTCTATATAGGTAAGATAAGTGGAATTTTTTTGTTTTTGAAGCATGAATTTAGGTACGCTTGATAGATTTTGTCCTAGCTTGAAAACTAGGGCATTGTTAGATGGAAGAAAATTTGATAGATCTGATAAGAATAATGATAGATATGTTATACCTATGAATAGAAAGAATGTTTGGACTAACAGATGGATGCAGGATCCTAGAAAGAATTTTTTGCAGGTTAACTACCATGACCCTAGTGTGTAGTGCAGAAGAGATTGGGGTTCATTTAAAAGAAAGAGAGGATTGACCCTATGTTATAGTTGTAGAAAACTGAGGCATCTAGCTAAGGAGTTCCCTGGTGGAAGAACGAGTTGTCTCTGTTGCAAGGATTTGGACCATGAAGTATTGGATTGCCTTAGAATGATTGTCAAGCTTGAAAAAATGAATCTACGCGAAGGAAACCTTGAGGCAGATCCACAAATAGAAGAAACCCAGAAAGAAACAGAGAAGATGTTACTACAGATGAAAGAAACCTTGAATGATCATTGACATATCAAACTATCAGAGATATTCAAAGAAAAAGAATGCATCGAAGTAAGAATAGAAGACTTCGACATTGACTGTGTTTTGGATGAGGAAACACAAGTGAATGTCATGACAGAAAGAACTTGGGAAGCTATAGGGAGACCTGCTATGACTCCATCCCTAAGTGGAATAGGGTTATTCAGAGGAAAAATGGTAAACCATGTGGAAGACTCACTCAGATATCTATGAATGTCAATGGAATTCCGACAGAGGAAGATTTTGAAATCATCAAATTTATTGAGGACAGTGCCCCATTTACTATGTTACTTGGAAATCCTTGGATTGAAAGAGATCACGCTAGAAAGAAGGCAGAAGAAAAAGTTTTAGAACAACCGAGACAAGAGTTAAAAGACTTCAGGACCAGAAAAATCACATAGTTGATTGAAGAACAAAAGAACAGATCGAAGCCATTTCACACTAGAAACCCAGGCTTCGAAGTTATCAGAATGCCGGAGGATTCACAGAAGAATGAAGTGTCCATCACAGATAAAGAAGAGACGTTATCCCTAAACCCTAAGAAAGAACATCAACAATGCGAATTGACTATATCTAAGGAAAATAGAAATCATGACAAGAAAAGAACCACTGAGATGAAGCTCATGGGAAAGAAATCTAGAAAGTTAAGTAAGAAGAAGTCGAAGATGGAAAAACCACAGAAGAGTCCAGATGGAACTTCACGAAAAGAGAAATTGCAGAATTCAAGCTTCGTTGAGATATCAGAACAACAACATGGGTCACTTCGCCATGGAAAAGCGATATAGCCATTGAAAGACAATATGTCCATTCGACTGCCGCTCCGAACGGGTCAAAAAACAATTATGGGTTACCACTAGATCGTTGGGAAGCACCAAAACAGATAGAACGGAGTTAATGAAGGCCCCATGTTCGTTGCAAGCAGATCGTTGCTAAGATTGCCTATTTATCTCGTCGCGCCATGCTTGAAGAACACTTTTTCCAATTAAGAAGTTGAAGCTCGCAGAATTAGCAAGTGTCTACAGTGATCGTCACACCATTATTATTTATCCCAGTACAGTGCTTAAGACCAGTGTGACTCCGATTATTTTCCTTGAGCGTATATGTCCGACGATCTCAATGCAGCTGAAGAATCTGTCAGAGAGGTACTCTCTAGCCTCAGAATCAAACGAATCATGTCAGAAAGAGGGTTGTATACAGGTTTATAGGCATCATCGACGAGAGGAACACAAGCCTCCCCATCGATTGCTCGAGCAAGAACATCTAGAGCTGACATAGAAAGAAGAACTAAGCATAAAGATGACATAACCAATGCAAAGTTAGTACCGTCCATCCTGCCAGCTTACATACCCCCTCTGAGTAGTGCAATTAACTGAGAAAGCATCTCTTGAGACTTTGAATACACCCTAGTCACTGCTTATCTACCAAAAGGAGTACACACCTACTGCGCAGATCAAGACAAGGTTCTGGCGTTGAAGTTTTACGACTACTACCTGGGAGATCGTAAAGCTTACAACATGCTTTCCCCGCACAAGTACTTAACCAGAACCAAGGGAAAGAATTCCAAGATCGTCCCTCAAAAATGGACAATGAACCTTGAGCAGTCTACTTTTCTCAACGTCATGAAAATACTGCACTTTGGCAGACACCAAGAGGTGAATGCTTGTGTAAAATTGTTGCTATCAAGTTACCATGGAGGATACCTATGGGTAAACCACTACGCATAATTGTTGATCCGGTGCTGATCAATAGGATCATCGGGATTAGTATGCAAGGCCCTGATCCCCATGATTACTACCCTGGAAAGACCGCAGACCGCGCTCTTTCACAGAATATTAAAGAAGCTTATGACAATGTCGAGAAGGGCATGCGAGGCTACAAGGTAGCCTCTATCGAGAGTGGTGCAGTGCACCTTGCATGCCAACTGATAGCAGGGAAATTGGTATGTAAGAACAAACCAATTCAAGTATCAGGCTTCGTATTTGACCTCGTAGGAAAATGCACAGAGGGACTACAGATGAAGTGGGTGAAGTACCTAGTCAACTATCTCGAGATTGACTGCAGAGAAGCCCAAGATCAGGGGCATGAATTCCATTTTAGTTGGCTACTAATACTGGTCGCTTTTGTTGCATGGGAGCTACCGGAAGGCGCAACCTTCCCGGACCTCGACCCTTTTGGGCCTTTAGCCGTGAAGTTTAGTACCTTATGGTACTCGAACGATATGAGCAAGTAGTGGCAATCAAATGTCGTTTTTCATACATACTATAACCAACTGAAAGTAGCCATAGCGGGTGAACCTCGCATAACCCCGAACACTTTACCAAGATTCCGACCTCTGATAAAGTTCAACGTGGATCACCACTTTATGTATCTAAATCCATGCATTGATGAACACCAGGAACAACTTCAGTCCTATTATAAGTTGACAGAAGAAGACCTGGAAGAAATCACCAAGTACTGGTCGGCGGACCTCCTTATCTCAGCAGATCCAACAGATATGCCTGACATCGATAGCCCAGAAGCTACGCAAAATACACTTGGGCCCAGTAAGGCGAAGAAAACTAAGAAGATAAAGAAAGATGAGGAAATCTAGGATGTCGACAGTAGATCTGTAAGGACGGCTTCCACCACACCCAATCACAGAGGTAATAACAAAGACTTTGAAGAAGTTGAACAAAGGCCAGAGGATGAAGTAAAGATCATAAAGAAAAGAAAGGGTTCACCTCCAGAATCTTCTTCCAAGAAGAATTCGAAAGCATCCGTGACTAAACTGACAACCACACTCACCTCAGACAACTTCAAATTTCTCCTCACGACTATGAATGAAGCTATCGAAGAGATAACAGAAAAATAGGTAGCCAAGCAAGAGGCCATGTATAATAGAATTGAAATCGAGATCCAAGGATTAAAGGAAGCACTTCAATTGAGCCGCACAGCTTCCACTGTGCCCTTGCCAAAGGGAACAACAGAAGCAAGAGATGAACTAGTTCAACTTCACGGGATTGTTGACACAGTCGAAGTACGCCTTCGAAAAGCAGAAGAAGCAATAGCATAGGCCACCTAGGCCCTAAAGCAAGCACATGAGGAAATCATAGAGTAGCTTCAAGCTGCACAACAAGAGAAGGAGGCCATCCAAGCGAAATTTGAGGAAGACAGAGCAAAAATCCAAAAGGAGAAGGAGTAGCTTCTCACGAAGCAATTCGGGATCGAAGAATTTGTCAACAGGCCATTTCTCTCTGTGACCGGCTTAGAATAGAAGGCCGAAGAACCCTTAGACCGTCGAGTGATGAAGCTTGCTGAAGTTATTCAACAACTTCAACAAAGAGTCGTGGACTTAGAACTTCGGATCATCCCAAGAACCCCACAAGAAGAGCATGACCAGTGAGAAATAACTGCCCAGAGTACAATAGAAAGGATCAAAGCACTCACCGAAGAATACAAACAATTAAGTAGCAGAAGTGTGCAGATACATGAGAACCTAACCGAGAACTCGAAATTGCATAAACTGGAGTCGCAGCTCCAGGAAGCGAAGCAACATGCAGATAGACTTCAGATGCAATTGAAGGCCCTATCAACCATAGAGAAAATGAAGCGATCCCACAAGCAACACGTCGCACAGCAGAAGATCCACATGATCCAGAGAAAGGTAATGGAAGTAACTCAGCAACTTCAACCTTTGCAGGATAAGGCATGTCAGTTATTCTTAGAGATTGATAACCTAGGAACAAAGCTAGAACAGATCATGACTACAATAGAACAACGCCTAGAAGGACCAATCAATAACGCACTCATCCAGGAGTTCACCGAGCAAGAGGAAACCGCAAAGCAGCAAGTCGAAGAAGCTCGAGCTAAGCTTGAGGCATTGGATGGGGAATTGATCAGACCTGAGTGACTCGGGACGAGTCACATGTGAGTGTTGGGGACCTGTTGGCCCTTGACCAAGTTTTGAAGAATACTTGGTCATATTTGACCATTTTTGGGATTGCGACAACTTGCCAAAGATGGAGCGCAATGCGAAGTGAAAAGTAGGGAAACTAGACCTATTATTGGGTCCCTTTACGGTTTTGGGTTGATGTAACGGGAAAGGGATGTCGGCCCATGAGTTTACCCACACTTAGGCTCATTTTGTAATCTATAAATAGATACTTAGGCAATGTAAGTAGAGGACGGTAGTACATCTATGTGATGTATAGCTAAAGGCTTAGTTATAGTAACTGGATCTATGTGATCGGATGTATATTGCAAGTGCTCTATGCATGATTGTAAGGAGATTGAAAAACTAAGTGCAAGTTGTTGTAGTTTTGTGCTGAAGTGCAAGGAAGAAGGATATAGCAAGCTGCACAGATCTTCTGCCTATGCGAAGTAAGGGTCATTGAATCTCTATGTTGTAACCGCATAACCGAGAAAATATAAAGAAGAAGACTTTGTGGACGTAGCCCCAGGGTGGGGGTGAACCACGATCTGTATCCCAGCTAAGTTTGTAGACATATGAGTCCTGCAACTACCCTTATTGGACACACCTACCACACTTAGAGGGGGGGTGAATGAGTGTGGGGCTCTTTTTCCCAAAACTTCCCTCTTGCACAAAAACTCATCAATTAGCATTCAACATTTATTCATTACCCATTGTTGTGATTTATAACCAGTTAGATGTGAGCACATATCAGCAACATATATCAGCAATATATCGTCAACAAGCCATCACCGCAATGAACACAAAGAACACAAGATGTATGTACAATTTTCTTTTTATTACGGACTACAATCCTTGGGGTTTATCAGCAACAACTGAATAGAGTACAACTCTACAAGAGCACCAGCTCTATATACAAGACTCATCTTGCATTCTCAGCACCAACTGAGATGAGGCAACAATCCTCAACAAATATCAATCTGTACCATAAACAAGAGCATCAACCATGCACCAACCTGTGCCATAAACAAGTGCATCAACCATGCACCAACCTGTAATCAACCTGTACCATAAACAAGTGCATCCAACCATGTACCAAGTATATACCAATCATGTGTCAACCAATCATCAACAATGACTCATCAATATGTACCAACATCATCAACTATACTCCTCATGTATGTGCCAACTCATCAACTACTTGTCTCAACCATGTACTCAACATGTACCTCAACCAAAAGCCCTCATCAATTTCATCATCAAAATCTAATTTTTAGCTCTGAAATAGACTTGGTGTATCTGATCACATTCCTGCAAACCTTCCTTAACTTTAACAGCAAGAGACTAGCATTTTCATCAAACTTTTCTTTAGTCTCACATGCCTAGTTTTGGATTAGTCAACAACCCTAACTTGAAGTAATCATAACTTCGAACATGTAATGTATAAAGATCTGAAACTGATACACAATGTTTTTCAGTGTGTTTTATGCAATTCCTCCAATTGGCACTACTTGGAACCTCTCAGAAAAGGAGTTATAGCAAAAATGGCATACCTTGCTGAATTCTGGCTTATTCTAGAGAGCGTCCTTGTAGAGAGTGCCCCCCACAAAATATATGATGAAATAATATGAAACTATTAAAAAACATACTACAGCCTTTACCCTAATCGACACATTTTTTCTCACTGAATTTGGATATGTTATGAAGAAGTTATGACGTTTTTACCCGAAACACCTGATTTTGACTAGTTTTAGGACTGGCCACAAACCCTATCTTCCACAGAGTGTAACTCCAAAAATACAACGACCCACAAGCTGAATTTTGAACCACAGATACTTGGATATGTTGTCTCACTTTCATAGCAATTTCAGGATCTGAATCATTATAGAAAAACATTTATAGCGAAAATGGTGAGATGACCTGAAAATAACATACCATAGAAAGCACCTTCAAAAGAATTTATCCTTCCTTGCATTTCGGCCTTCTTTTCTTCACTTTCCTTCAACCTCGTAAGGACATAACTCTCAAACCAGGAGGAGTTATTTGACATTCCACATACCACCAGAAATGGCATGACAAGCACTATCCATCTAGGATAGTTTCACCAACAATTTCCTTGATCTTCATCTCGTTATTCCTCATACAAGCATGGGTCCTCCAACCATTCTTCTAGGATAATTCAATCCGTAAAGTGTCTTCCCGTGAGGGCTTTCACCATAAGGGGACAACTTTGGAGTTCATCCATTTGTACACCTTATCAATCATGATAAGACAATAATGAAAGCATGGGCCCTCCAACCATTCTTCTAGGATAACTCAATTNCTCCCAAGTAATCAAACCATTGGCATCAATGACAAACCATTGGCATCAATGACAACATGATCCAACAACCCATGCCTCTACCTTGGGTGAGAATTCATCTTCCTTGTAGGTGTTTCTAAAAGGGCCGATAGTTAGGGTTTTTTGGTGCGCTCTTGAGCGTGAACCCTGGGTCTGCCTCTATACCAACAAAGATGCTTTGCGGAGTAAGAGAGCCCATGCTTAATTGTGGAGTAATGAGATGAAGGAAAATGAATATGTCAGGTAAACTATCCTATATAGATATTGTTTGTCATTCTATTTCCGGTGGTATGTGGAACGTCACATAACTCCTCACGGTTAGAGAGTTATGGCCATGAGAAGTTGGAGACCCCAGGTTTGGGTAATGGAACCAAGTTTGTTTGATAGATAATGGTATGATTTATGATATATTTTCAAATAATACTATTCTATATGTATATTACATGTCATTTCATTTCGGGTGGTATGTGGAACGTCACATAACTCCTCACGGTTTGAGAGTTATGGCCTTACAAAGTTGGAGGACCCTCATATGTCATCTAGAAGCCCCAAAAAGTCAAAGTAGTCAAAGTGGATTAAGAGTTTTTAAAAGGTAAATAATAAAGTGAAGTAATGAGTGCATTATAATTCAAAGTGAATACAAAATAAATTATTTCAATAATAAATTTAATGGAGAAATTAAAAGTGGGTTAACCCTAAAATAAGGAAAGTGGGGCCAAGTGACCTAGAAGATGTTTTTAAGGAAGCTACTTGGAGAGTATAATTAAGAGGCAAGGCTCTCTCATTTTAATCACACTTGAGAATATTGAATATCTATAGGTTTCTAAAGTAACTAAGGATATCTAAGCCAAAATTGTGAGGGAATGTGAAGAAAAGAAGGTCGAAATGCAAGGAAGGATAAATTCTTTTGATGGTGTTTTTTAAGGTATGTTATTTACAGGTCATCTCACCATTTTCGCTATAACGTTTTTTATATAATGATTCAAACCATGAAATTGCTATGCCATTGAGAAAACATATCCAACTATCTATGGAAAAAAAATCATCTTGTGGGTCATTGTATTTATGGAGTTACACTGCATGGAAAATAGGGTTTGTGGCTAGTCCTGAAACTAGTCAAAAACAAGTGTTTTGAGTAAAAATGTCATAAATTCTTCATAACAGATCCAAATTCAGTAAAACCAAATGTGTTGGTTAGAGTACCATCTATATTATGTTGATCAATTCAACAAAAATTTCGTGCGGGGAATGTTGTACAAGGTCGCTCTCTAGAATAATCCATAATTCAACAAGGTATGCCATTTTTGTTATAACTCCTTTTCTGAGAGGTTCCAAGTAGTGCCACCTGAAGGAATTCCATAAAACACACTGAATAACATTGTGTATCAGTTTTAGATCTTTATATATTATAGGTATAAAGTTATAATTACTTCAAGTTAGGGTTGTTGACTAATCCAAAACTAGGCATGTGAGACTAAAGAAAAGTTTGATGAAAATGTTAGTCTCTTGTTGTTGAAGTTAAGGAAGGTTTGCAGGAATGTGACCATATACACCAGGTCTATTACAGAGCTACAAATCAGATTTGGATGATGTAACACCCCGTTTCCCCCAACTTGTAAATATAACTGGACTGGCCAAGAACTATGGCAAAACTCATAAATGTGAATATGTGATGTAAATGGACCTTGAGGAAGAGGTCAATGAATGTGAATAACATTCTGAATTTATTGCAGGACTGTTGATGAGGGGAGGTGCAGAAAAGAGACCACGATGGCGGTGGAGGACACCTGAAAAGCTGGCATTAACTTCCACCGAGAATTTAATATCGTATTTGGACTCCACTAGCCCGGAGAACCAAAAGCGGCTCGTTGGCCTTGAAATTCAATGCCTCGCAGGATGGTAGGCGGATGGCTTGATGAGGGATGGGATGGTGAACCGCCCATCCGTAGAGACATTAGGCCAGATCAGCGCAAGGGTAATCGTACCACACGCAACCTTGCGAGAGGATAAGGCTTATGGCAGAGATGATTGAAAGGGGAGACGCTAGGGGAACTCTGGCAGTTTTTACGCAGAGTGAGTGATAGCAGAGAGGAAGGATTGCAACTTTAGCACCTGGTCACTGGCAGACGGAGAGATGTAGTCTCGACAGCATCGTGGTCTCAGCTCGGGGGTGGCTAGTAGTAAATCCGATGGGAGTCGCTACGCCTACGGTTGGGTGGAAACGAGCACCCCTCTCAGCAGTGGCGTAAAACTTGGTGTTATTTCTGATAAGTGTTTTTCCTCTGGCATCTGGAAATATATGTATTCTAATAATTATGCTCATAAGCTGTGAAACTGTGAATGTTTTTCATTATAAGAAGGTTTGTATGGTATTTTGATCAGTATTAGTAGTTGTATATGTTTATAACAGGAAAACCATGCATGGCTTATGTTGATAAATGAATCTAATTATGCATAAGTTAAATCAATTCCGACTTCCAGTCCGCTCTCGAGAATTTGTTTCCCCTGATGAGATCCTATCGGGGAATCTGCGATCATTCACGATCATTAAATCGAAGGAATAAACAAGGGCGTTAATTGCCATTAACCCTTTTTTTCCTCNTCATTATAAGAAGGTTTGTATGGTATTTTGATCAGTATTAGTAGTTGTATATGTTTATAACAGGAAAACCATGCATGGCTTATGTTGATAAATGAATCTAATTATGCATAAGTTAAATCAATTCCGACTTCCAGTCCGCTCTCGAGAATTTGTTTCCCCTGATGAGATCCTGTCGGGGAATCTGCGATCATTCACGATCATTAAATCGAAGGAATAAACAAGGGCGTTAATTGCCATTAACCCTTTTTTTCCTCTATCTTCGTGAATAGCGAGGAAATATGAATCATAGACCCCCAGGTTCCATGAGAACATCTGGACCATTGGTTTTTCCATGTCCAAAGAGTAGTAGGAAAGGGCGCAGCATCAGAACCTATCTGAACCGTCAGATCTTAGCTAGGAAACCCGACAGTCATTAGATCCATAGGGAGATAGACGAGGGTTAAGCCTCGTGAATAGGGGCAAAAGGATCCGAGTCGTCCATCCGAGGAGGACAGGTGGCAGAGATCCAGGGAACTCATGAAATCAGAGGTTCGCGAGGTAGGAGTCCAAAAGCTGGATGCTCCAAGTCACGAATGGCGAAGCCACGAGAGGATCAGAGCCGTCCATCCGAGGAGGATAGGTGGCAGAGATCCAGGGAACTCATGAACTCAAAGGTTCGCGAGGTAGGAGTCCAAAGTTGGATACTCCAAGTCGCGAATGGTGAAGCCACGAGAGGATCAGAGCTGTCCATCCAAGGAGGATAGGTGGCAGAGATCCAGGGATCTCGTGAACTTGGAGGTTCGCAGGGTAAGGGTCCAAGCATTTGGAACTCCAAGTCGCGAGACGTGAGGAGCAAGGAAGAAGGTAGTCGTTGGATCTGGGTTGCAGGAGAACCGTCAGATCCACATGTAGGATCATGTATCGGGGTTTCGTAGGTTGAAGCCCGTGATCTTGGCAACAGAAGATGCGAAGTCGCGAAGTGCGATATTCTGACGAGATCAGAACCGCCCATTATTTGGAACGTGTGTCAGGAGATCCCGAGGAGTCGAGAATCGGAGAATTCGAAGGTGTGAAACTCTTACTTGTTGGAATCGTGAAACGCGATACTTCGACAGGCAGGAATATAGCGTGGGCCACATAGGAGTCGGTGGAGGATNAATCATGAAACGCGATACTTCGACAGGCAGGAATATAGCGTGGGCCACATAGGAGTCGGTGGAGGATAGGTGGCAGGTTAAAGACCGGGAGCCATCGGAGAATCGGGATTCGAGGAGTCGAGAATTTCGTAGGCGCATGCATTTTGGTATCGCAAACCCCGAAATCCCGACAAGGGGTAAGGTTTTGGTCACGGGATGATGGTCACGTGGACCAGGGGCTGAGCCAGGAGGGCTAGCGTGAAAAAGGTGCGTCAGGAATAGGAGAATCGCGAGTTTTGGGGACGTTCACACGTCAACATTGAAAACGGTGAAATCCCGATAGGAGCCTAGGACTATGGCCATATGAAGGTAGGTCACGTAGACCAACAGCATAGCCGGTGGGAATAAGGTGAAAAGGAGCTCATCGGTAATTGGGGATTCTGTCACTTGAGGTAGAACAAAAATTTTTACTATGTTATAGTGGGTATGTGACAGATGATGAAATTGATNTGGTACATGGTTGGATGCACTTGTTTATGCTATAGGTTGATTACAGGGTATTTGATTGGTGCATGGTTGATGCACTTGTTTATAGTACAGGTTGATTATAGGTTATTTGGTACAGGTTGGTGCATGGTTGATGCACTTGTTTATGGTACAAGTTGAGGTACAGGTTGATGCATGGTTCAGATTTATTGGTACAGGTTTACAATGGTATATCTCACAGTGACAGGTTGGCAGTGGTTCCATCATTCTACTACTACTTCAGGGTGGCAGGACGGGGCAAGGATAGGTGTTTGTAGCCACCTTCCGGTTGCAGCCGGAGAACATAGGGGGTTGTAGCCTCCTTCTGGTTGTAGCCAGAGAATTGGGAAGTTGGAGCTTCCCTTAGGTTGTAACCTGAGAAACTAGGGGGTTGGAGCCTCCTTCTAGTTGCAACTGGAAAACAAAGGAAGTTGGTGCTTCCAATGAATGTTATTCTTCAAGACATATAAGAAAAAACATTATGTGGTTTTCTCCCGATTTGGGTTTCCACGTAAAACACTGGTGTACTGTGTATGTGTATGTTTGTTCATTTTTTTCATTGTTTATTTACTCTACAATTATTGGATGATAATGCTTCATTGATATAACACTTGGATTATATAGTTAAAAATGATTATATTGCTCTATTACTAATTCACCCCCCCTCTCAGTAATCCAACAACCCAGACGTGGCCCACATGACTTTTGGCATTTCATCTTCTAGGGTTAGGATTTTGGATGTCTAGCGTTTTTTTCATTTCCGTTTATTGTAAAAAGGTCTTCAGAGCCTCATTGTAATCATGTTCTTGTGAATGAGTGCATCTGTCACATCTCTTCTTAGAGATAAGTCGCCACCATTCCAGCAAGCTTGTTTTCGCTGCATTTTACAGTTTCAGCTTATTTCCTTATTGAATAGAAAACCAGTGTCACTGTATCTCTGTTATTTTGTGTTAAGCACCTGTTAATAATATGTGGTCATTTTGTTCTACTCATAAAATCTGGATCAAGAGATGTAATGATATTCTACCCACGCCCTGTAAATGCCAACCCCTGAAAGTAAATCCTCTGCAATGAGAAATTTGTTCAGTCTCTTTGATATCTGATCCACACCGGATCAACCATTTCTCCAAGTGGGAACCAATTTATCTGGAGCCATATCTATAATATGATTCGCTTGGAAAAATGACATATAAAATCCAACAAAGTGAGTCAGATTGATATTTCCTCCCCAAACTTCTTCCAAAGATAGGGTCACATTAAGGTCCCCGACAATGATGAGATTTTGTTTTGTTAGAATGCCCGACTCTGACACCTTATTCCAAAATTTCATTCACTTTGTGAAAGGCCCATAGAAATTTACTATCGATAACTCCATTTTGATTGCAATAATGAACGRATTCCACCACATGTAAGAAAGGCGTTTAAATCTAAAACATTTGGATCCTGTGAAACTAGCAATCCACCAAATGTTCCGACAGAGATAATAGCATAGCAAAAACAATAAGGCTGAAGTGTACTCACAAACAACCTATATTTTTCAGAATGAACCAAGGTTTCTTCTAAACAGAGTAGTCCGAAGGAGTTTTTTCTAGAACTCTTCGTACTGAGGCCAATTTTTGGGTGCCTCCAGTCCCTCTGAGGTTGAGTGAGAGACAAATCATTAAATTGCCCACGCCAGGATTTTGACTACTCTAAGTGCCCCCCCTTCTGAAGTGGAAGAAGTGTGTGAATCTAAATTTGAACTAGATACAATTTTTTTCCGCGCGCTTCTAGTTTTAATAGATGAAATGTTTATGCCAAACCCACGAGACCAAGGAAATTCCTTTCATAACCCAGCAGTAAGTGAATTCGAGGTACTAGCCCCCCACCCTCCTGTGGAGAATTTATAGAATACTTCCCTAAGAAGATAGGTGGTTTAATGGAAGAGTCGTGATCATGAATAAATGGTAAGTAGGATTCAAGAGCGTCAGACAGGGTGGTCTCGTCATCCTCGAGTTCATGGTAACCCGGAAGCAGGGCATTCTCCTCCATCAGTGGTGGCATGGACCCTGATAATGGTTCATTGTTTATAGTACCCAAAGACCCAAGTGAAAAAGTCTACAAAGAGACATCAACAGTCTCGTTCTGGTAATGAGAAGAATACAATGAAGTACCCATCGGGACCATATCAGTGGAAGTAAGCATGTCCTCTTGACCCTTCGCTGGTTGACTAGATAGATTATGATCCTCCCCTCCAACCACCGGAAAACTCATAGAACTTTTCGTTGAGGAAATTAGCCAAGAAAAGGAATTTAAAGCATCCCATTCTAATAAAGACAGTGAGGAAAATAGACTAGGACAGTAAAACTTTAACTTACAATTGACTGCCTCGAATTTGTAGGGTTGTCTTCTTCCAGCACCAAAAGAACTGGTCCAGGGCCATAGAACCTTGTATCCTATGAGGAATCTTGAGTGACATAATCCATATAGGTGTCATCTGGTTCGTCCTCAGTCTCAACAAAGCCTTTGCATTCTCGACACAAGTGTGCAGTGCTACGACAGATACTACATCTAAAAGGAGCTCCTAGGTAGTCCAAACGCTAGATCATGTGTCGACCTCTCCAATCTATTTCCAATTTTTCCGGAAGCCCCTTGTGTATATCCATTTCTACAAGTACCCTTCCAATATTTCTTGAACTCACAGCAAGTACTTCTGTGTCTATGACAATGAATACCCCAAGGGAGTTCCCTATGGCCTGTAATGCACCTTCGTTCCAGAATTATCATGGTAGCCCTAGCAAAAGAATCCAGAAATGTCTCGGGGACTCGGGAGAAATATTTTGTATCTGGATCGAAGGCCATGTGCCACCTTTTTACCATAATACTGCTACCACCGTTAATACACTTTTTAGTCAAAAGTACCGCGACATCTTCTGGAGACTTGCACAGGAATCCCAACCAACCTTTGGTAAGGTGAAATAACTCAGGGATGTACCCTAAAAGAGGCTTACATGCCTTATCTAACCAGTGAGTAAGAGAATCCTCATGTAAGATCCCATAAGTGAATCTACCCACCAACCCACAGAGTGCCATCCTACAGGTATCCTCCAACCCTATATTTGAGCCGAGAACCAATTTCCTCAAAACCTTGTTTGATTTCCACTGCTTTCTAAACTTGCGAGCATTTGTCGGTTTCTTAAAATCCTTACTCCCTATATCTATCATACCTTCATGCCTATCCTCTAAGCTTGGGTTTCCTTCAGTTGCTAGCCTATGTGCTTCTGAACCAGCTCCAGTTATGTGTGAAGGTGTAGTAAAGAAAGTAGGAGGGTAGCTTGCTCCAAAATTGAATGGGTTCTCGCCAAGAGGCCAAACAAAGGGAGCGTTCTCTTTTGAGATCGTAGTGGACTATTTTGTTCCTTGCTTCCACAAATGCTCAACTGCGGTGAAAATATCGGCCTCCTTCCACAGTGTTTCATCATCTTTTCCCGTCAGTTTCCTGACCTCTTCATTTAAAGCTACTAGAATAGGAGAATTCATTGTGTCCACCTGTAATCCACCATTCAATCAACTAAAACAGGTGTCCCTACTGGCCAATGAAACAATGTAGGAATTATTATATTCTCTGATAGTCACATGGTCTCTAAAGGAAGATACATCCACCTGTCCACCTCATTTATACCTAAATACGAAAGTCGTTGTGCAAGATACCAGATATATAAAATATGCAAAACAAAAATAAAATGCTAGAAATGGCAGAATAACAGTAAAATATCCAGCATAATCTTCACAATAACACAGAAATGATATAAGAATAGCGATAGAAATAACACTTTGATTCAGAAAGCAATGTTCACAGGCCTCTTCGAGGGCTCAACCTCCAATCGAGCAACGCTCTGTTACAATAATCTCCAAGCTAGGGTTTTCATACCCTCGACCCTTATTTATACTAAATATGTCTATTAAGAGAAGCATCTAGAGGAAGATCCTTCTAGAAGCGAAAGCTTCTATTAGGTCTTCTTACATTCGACTTATTCTATTTTATTGAAAGGCCTTATTAATATTGACCTTTATTACATCTTAATACATTGATATACCTATGTGCGGGTTAGGACCTTAACATGTCTGCCCCCTTAAAAACAGCCTTGTCCTCAAGGCTTGAGATGTGGAAACTGCTGCAGAATGGTAACTAGTTCCCAAGTGGCATCTGCTGAAGTCATATCTTTCCACTATACTAGCACTTCCTTAATGGTTCTCTGACGCAGGCGACGCTCACGCTGGTCCAAAACTGCTTCTGGTTGTAGCCAAATGGATCTTTCTTCAGCTAACTCTAGAAGGTTGGTTTGAATTTGGCACTTGGTTCCAATCACCTTCTTCAAGCATGAAACATGAAAAACATGATGTAGCTTCGACTGACTGGGAAAAGCTAACTGATATGCGACTTGTACCACACGCTTGAGAATTGTGTAAGGGCCATAAAATTTGGGTGCTAGCTTCTGACAATGCTTGGCCTTGAGGGAAGTTTGCTTATATGGTTGTAGTCTCAGAAACACTTGATCCCCTTTTGCAAATTGACGTTCAGAGCAACCTTGATCTGCTTGTTGCGTCATTCTATTATGTGCCATGACCAAGTTCTCTTTAAGGGTACGAAGGATATCCTCTCGGACTGTAAATGTTTGGTCAAGCGCCTGGACCTTTGAGATACCTGGTAAGTATGAGAGAACTGAAGGTGGTTTCTTTCCATATACCGCTTCAAAAGGAGTCATGCGAGTGGCTGTATGGTATGTAGTGTTGTACCACCATTTGGCGAGGGGTAACCATTGAGCCCACTGGTGTTGTTTTTCATAGGCAAAGCACCTCAGATATGTTTCCAAACACTTGTTGACAACTTCCGTTTGACCATCCATCTGGGGATGATACGCTGAGCTGAGATGCAATTGTGTGTCTTGTAGCTTAACCAATTCTTTCCAAAACTTGCTTGTGAAAGTTGGGTCTCGATTAGAAACAATAGAGTGCGGCATGCCATGAAGCTTGAAGACCTGGTCCATGAAAATTTGAGCCACCGTGGATGCAGTAAATGGGTGGTGAAGAGAGAAAAAATGAGCATACTTGGAAAGGCGATCCACCACCACTATTATGACTTATTTAATCCCCGATTTGGGTAAGCCTGTAATAATGTCCATAGAGATATCCTTCCAAATAACAGGGGGAATCGGAAGTGGTTGGAGGGTGCCTGGAGATTTGACTGTTTCTCCCTTGTTATGTTGACACACCTCACATTCAGCGACAAACTTACGGATTTCATGTTTCATACCATCCTAGAAAAAAGAACGTTTGACTCGGTCATATGTTTTGGTAAACCCTGAGTGCCCCGCTGTGGGTGTAGCATGAATCTCAGAAAGCACCGTGGATTTGAGCTTGGATTGTTTACTTAAATACAAGCGGCCTTTTTATCGAAGCTCATCCTAAAGCCATGAGTACCCTAGGGGAGCCGGAGCCTTGTTCTGCAGTTGCTGAATCAGATGAGAACTTTTGGGATCTTGAAGCCATTCCTGGCATACAGCTTGGAGCCAATTGGGTACAATGAAGGAAAGAGAAAAAATGGATCCTTCGTCTTCATATTTCCGGGATAGTGCATCCGCCACGACATTGTCTTTGACCTTCTTGTAAATGATCTCATAATCATATCCAAAGATCTTAGTCACCCATTTTTTTTTTTCCTAGGAGGAAATGCGTTGTTCCATAAATTACTTGAGGCTTTGATTGTCAGTCTTAATTTGGAAGCGTTTCCCCAAGAGATAAGGACACCACAACTCAACGGCATGCAGAATCGCCAACATTTCTTTTTCATAAATGGATTTACCCAGATTCCTTTCAGACAGTTGCTTTCTAGTGAAGGCCAAAGGTTGACCCTCTTTCATAAGGACATAGTCGATTCCTTTCCATGAGGCGTCACATTCCAACACAAAGGTCTTTGTGAAGTCGGGAAGGGCCAGAATCGGAGTGGTGCACATGGCTGTCTTCAAGGTTTGAAAAGCTTGAGCAACTGCTGGAGTCCAAGTGAAAGAGTTCTTTTTTAGGAGAGCCATGAGAGGTGTTGCAATCTTTCCGTAGTTCTTAACGAACTTGCGATAATACCCTGTGAGACCCAAAAATCCACGCAATCTTTTGAGAGTCTTTGGGTGCGGCCAATCTTGCATAGCTTCAATCTTTTTTAGGTCCACCCTGACGCCATCCTTTCCCACCAGATGACCTAAGAATTCTACTTTTGAGGCACCAAAAGCACATTTGGACTATTTCAGGAAAAGTTGGTGCTGAAAGAGTAGGCGGAGAACTTGATCTACATGAGTAAGATGGTCTGTCCAGGTTTTGCTATAGATGAAGATATCATCAAAGAAAACGAAGACAAAATGACGGAGAAAAGGGCAGAAGACATGGTTCATGAGGCTCTGGAAGGTGGAGGGGGCGTTACACAAACCAAATGGCATGACCAAAAACTCATAGTGGCCCTCATGAGTGCGAAAGGCAGTCTTGGAAATGTCGACCTCTTTCATACGTATCTGGTGATAGCCCGAGCAAAGATCAAGTTTGGTAAAGAATTGGACGCCACTCAATTCATCCAAGAGGTCATCAATGAGAGGAATGGGAAATTTGTCTTTGATGGTCAGTTTGTTGAGAGCAGGGAAGTCAGAACACATTCTCCAAGAACTTTCTTTCTTTAGTACCATGACGACCATAGATGAGTAAAGGCTCGTACTAAGACGGATGACGCCGGCAATAAGGAGTTCCTGGACCATTTTTTCAATTTCAATTTTTTGTGCAAAGGGGTGGCGATATGGACATATATTGGGGGGATGGCTGTAAATTCTAACCTTGTACAATATCCACGGCAAACTGATATTCAGAAAATAAAAGAAAAGATACAATGGAAAATACAAACATTACATAGAGATTTTTCACCTGGAAACCCAAACCGGGAAAACCAACATATATTATATTCATACATTGTGTTACATTGTTTACAATACAATATACATATAGGAGCCAGCGGCATCCAAAACCCTAACCCAATGACCTGGATTAG
>JASDQU010688538.1:62415-72599 GCA_032191745.1 Picea mariana
CTTCTTCCTTGGAGGTCTTTTCTTCTGTAGAAGAAGATTCTTCAGATCCCTTCTTTTTCTCAACTTTGGATCTACACTGCTTCTTGTAGTGCCCTTCTTTTCCACACCTCCAACATACCCTTCCAAACTTTCCAGGAGATTTAGATCTACCCTTAGACTTAGATCTCCCACTTGAAAAATTAGATTTATTTCTTTCCTGAGAACGTTCTCTTGCAAATAATGCATCTGTGCTATGTCCTTCCATATTCTTTCGTCTCCTCTCCTCCGACAACAAGGACGAGACCACTTCTTCAAACTTCAAAGAAGTTGTATTACTACTTATGGCCACAACCAGACTATCCCATGGGTCTGGTAAAGAACACAACAAACTGATACATTTATCTTCATCTGAAATTTTAATATCAACAGATACTAACTGACTTACCACAGTATTGAAGGCGTTCAAATGCTCTGCCACCAAGTCTCCATCTCTCATCCTCAAGTTATACAGCTTCTTTCTCAGGAATAGTTTATTTACTAGGGACTTAGACTGATACAACTTCCCCAACTTTTCCCATAAATCTTTGGCTATAGCTTCCTCTGACACATTCTGTAATACTGAATCGGAGAGACACAGTCGAATTGTGCCTTTTGCCTTCCGATCCGTCTTTTTCCAGTGATTTGCAGAAGTTCTTGTAGGTGTCGTACCTAGGTCTACCGCGATCCACTGATCTCTGTCCACTAAAAAATCTTCCATCTTGAGCTTCCACAGCTCAAATCTTTTCCCATTAAACTTCTCAATGTCCATCTTCGAATTGCTTGCCATTTCTTTTCACCTAAAAACAATACCGCAGATCTCCCACTGTAACAAGGCTTATTACAGTCCTGAGCCAAACCCTTGACGACAAAGGCGTCCCCCTGAAGCCAATAAAGCTTTGATACCAAATGTAAATTCTAACCTTGTACAATATCTACTGCAAACTGATATTCAAAAAAGAACAGAAAAGATACAATGGCAAATACAAACATTACACAGAGATTTTTCATCTGGAAACCCAAACCGAGAAAACCAGCATATATTATATTCATACATTGTGTTACATTGTTTACAATACAATATACATATAGGAGTTAGCAGCATCCAAAACCCTAACCCAATGACCTGGATTAGTCCAAAACCCTAATTCCTTAACCGGAAATAGAAAAACCATCGGCACAAAACCATGTGTCGAAAAACCACCTAATATCATGTGGTCCCAGAAATATGTCATCCCAGTAATATGTCGTCCCGAAAATATATCGGCCTGAAAAAAAATTTTCGAGGGCGCTGCCCCCGAACCCCCGCGCAGGGGGCTCCGCCCCCCCTCTAACCCCCCTGCGCGCCTGACGCAGACGCTCAGACACTACTACTCGGACAAGGGGAATGGAATGATCATGAACACCGCGGGAAGATGGGAGTCCTTGGGGAGTGGAAAATACCGTTTGATGTTTAGAAAGGGGCGCTTGGAGATCGTGGGGCACTGGGGGTGTCTTTGTGGCTTGTATGGCATGGAGTTGGGCAATAACACCCGAATAACCTTTTTTGAGTAGTTTTTCCATGCGATGAGCACTGATGGCCTCAGGTGAACTAGCAGTGATACCTTGAAATTTATATTGGTGGCCTCCTTGGTCGAATTGCATGGTTAAGTTATGAAAATCCATGAGAATGGGACCCAAAGTCTTTAGCCAGCCTGCACCCAACACAATGTCGCAACCGCCCATGTCAATAGCAAACATATGGGATTTTAGGTGGTAATCACCGATTTGGAGACGCACATTTTCACAACGCCCACCACATTTCATAAAACCACCATTGGCAATCATGATTTGGAAATTGTTGACAACATGGATGTAGCAATGGGTTTCTTGGGCAATGCGGCGATGAATAAAATTGTGGGCGCTGCCACTATCAACCAGAATGAGGACCTTTCGGTGCTTGATGTAACCGATTAACTTGAGGGTTTGGGGGGCAAAGAAGTCGATGAGAGCATTGAAGAAAATGATCGGTTCCTCTTCGGGAGGGTCGAAGGAAGGGTTTATGTCAGTGATTTCTGGCGACTCGGGCACAAGGGGAGTGTTAACATCCTCTTCCGGAATATCCTCAGAGAAGGCCATAAAAAGATTTTGTTCCTTACATCTGTGGCCTGAGAAATATTTGTCATCACAATTATAACAGAGGCCTTTGAGTTGGCGTTCAGCCATTTCAGCCCTGGTCAATTTTTGGATCTTTAATGGGGTGGAAGGAGTAGTGGGGTTCACTGGTTTAGGGCGAGGGATAAAGGAAGGCTTACAGTTTTGAGAGGAAACAATTTTTTGTGCTTCTTTAGTTTTTTTAGTAGCCTCCACTCAAGTCGTAGGTCGAACCATGAGGACATGGGCCCGAATCTCCTCCTTAAGGCCACTGATAAAACACTCTCGAAAGAAAACATCAGTCATGCCCTCTGCTCGAAAACCCAGGCGCTCAAATGCAACGATGAAGTCTTCTACTGTGCCTGATTGCTTCAATTTTGTCAAACGACCCAAATGGTTGGTGTATCAGTGTCAAAGTGTTCATAAAGCTCAGTCACAAATTGGGTCCAAGCAATATACCCTTGACGGGAAGTTTTTCTCCATTGTCACCATTGCCAACGTTCTTGATTTAGATGGAGAACACCATACCAGAGTTTGGCCAAGTCATCTGTAATGTTGTACAGAGAGAAATAATGTTCCATTTGGGTGACCCAACCAGTGGGGTCCGAGCCATCAAATTTGGTTACATCCATCCGCGGAAGGCACATGTCTCATTGAAAGTGATGGGGCTGAAAGGAATGGGAAGAAGTTTCACCTTCAGTCTTTGTATGTGCATCAGGAAAAGAGTCATCGGTAGGGATCTTGAGTTTGGTGCAGAGTGATGCAAAGACAGATTCAAGCTGGGTGGTCAGTTCGTGTTTGACTTCCGCCATTACAGAGTGCACGGCTGCATTTACAGATGCATTTATGGTGGTATTGATGGATGCATCACGGGAGGCAATAGTAGCACTGAATTGTTGCACTTCTTGTTGGGTCTCGAGGAAACCAGATTGCAAAGTGTTGAAGCAAAACTCTAGTTCTTGGCTACAGGTATGGGCCATGAAGATGGGTGAACTGAAAAAGGAGTGGGCAGGGTCATAAATTTTTGCAGAAAAATGATATGAATGAAGGTGATAAAGGAAAAGAGATGAATCTAATGAAATATGTCTCAAATAATGGTAAAAAAATTTCCAGACCTTTTTATTTTTTTATTTTTTTTACAGCTGCGGGGTTATACTTTGGTCTGAAGAATGTTGCAGTGCTAAAATCCCCAAATTCTTAACCAGAAAGAAATGTGTATTTACTTGGCAACCCGAACACAGATGCGCGGCAATAGATCTCGTCGGTTTAATTTGTTTATGTTTATGTTTATGTTCCCCAAGGGTTAGTTATTCAAAGGTTCTACAGACAAAGATTTGCCCTGTGCTATAGCTCTCTAATATACGTGCGGGGTCCAACAGTGGTACTCGGCCTAATATTTCAGGACACTAAGGAGGATAGACCGTACCCTTAGTCGTACTACCCGACTACCCAGGTACTAGAGAGTATCTTCCCGAATGTTGTTCTCGGTGACACTATAGCAATCCGGCAGCCGATAAATTTATCTAAAGAGAGCTTCAGGAAATCTAGGCTGATCCGTACACAGGTGTTGTCTGATGTGCTACCACTTGAAGGGGTACCAACAGAGGTTACAAGGATGGCCAACAGATGTGCGCTTAAGAACCACTTGCATTTCTTGCGTGTATGAATCCCTCAACCACGGGTTTATGCGCGTAACGACAGATCTATGTGGCTTAAAGACGCCAGAATACGTCTTTACCCTAAAAAAAAAAAACTCACAATTTCTACCAAGAAAAACGCTCTGATACCATTTGCAAGATACCAAATATATAAAATATGCAGAACAGAAATAAAATGCTAAAAATGGCAGAATAACAGTAAAATATCCAGCATAATCTTCACAATAACACATAAATGATATAAGAATAGCAATAGAAATAACACTTTGATTCAGAAAGCAATGTTCACAGGTCTCTTCGAGGGGACAACCTCCAATCGAGCAACGCTCTGTTACAATAATCTCCAAGCTAAGGTTTTCATACCTTTGACCCTTATTTATACTAAATATGTCCATTAAGAAAATCATCTAGAGGAAGACCCTTCTAGAAGCAGAAGCTTCTATTAGATCTTCTTACATCTGCCTTATTCTATTTTATTGAAAGGTCTTATTAATATTGACCTTTATTACATTCGAATACATTGATCTACCTATGTGCGGGTTAAGACCTTAACACGCTGAGAAAAATAATAACTCCACAAAGTTAGCACACTTGCCTAGAAAGTATAAAAAAAGGATCAGGGTGACCGCTAACAAAGCTTTTAGATACCGACAAAAGTCTAACAAACTACAATAATTGTGGCTAGGAAATAAGATCAAGGTAGGAAGTAAAATTCTGCCATCTATCGACAAAAACCTAAAATACCAAGCTTCGAGTCCCAACATAGGGAAGTAAAACACGGGACAAAAACATAAAGCGCTGAACACTGCGACCAATGAATGAAAGAATTGGAAAAATCACTTAAGTTAATCAAAGACCCCAACCCCGTCTTCCTACTTAGTACCTAATGAAAGGCAACTCCGTCATCAGAGTATTATCTTCTACCATTGTAGGAAGTTCTCTTGTACCAAAACCTGAAAATCAGATGTGTTTGTCATTCTCGCCAATCGCCAGTTCAAATTTCCCACTTGAAACTACCTATCTACACATATTTTATACTAACGAGTTATAACAATAATTTAAAAACCATACTAACATTCAATAACAATAATTTAAAAACCCATCCATTGGTAATTTAATAACATGGTATGCATTGTAAATAATACTTCTAATTTGTGTTGAAGAAGATAATAATGATACAAAACAATGTAGACAAACAATTATAACAATGCCTGTCAACCTTCTCTATTGGGTTTATCTTGAGTTGTTGGGAGAAAGAATTGTTATCCATTACCAATCACCAACATAATGTATGTTGATGAACATTAAAAATGATGGAGATTAACAATAATGTCATCCATTGGCAATTTAAGAATATGGTGTACATTGCAAATAATCCAAATAAAAATTAGATTACAAAGAAAAATTATAATTTGTGTTGAACAATATAACAATGATAAAAACCAATGGATTGATTACAAATCCAAATAAAAATTAGGTATCACAAAGAAAACTTAGAATTTGTAGTTAATTAATTATGAAGAACAAAACAATAATGATAAGAATATTGGTGTAATTATAAATTAATTGTAATTTTTTAATTGTCAAAGTTGTTAATTGGGTTTAACTTGAGTACTTTAGAGTAAAGTGTTATCCTCTCCACCTAAATAATTATTAAAACATTGTTTGGAATCTAGATTAGATAACATCAAATCTGACATAATCTAAAATAATAATTATAAGAGATAAACATCAAATTGACATGCCATGCATAAAAATGAGTCACATTTAATAAGTGAGAGTTTAAATAACATTAACAACAGGGTATATTTGATTTAACAGATTACCCATTAGATGTATCAAGCAAAACCCTACCATAATGAATTAAACAATGTGTGCAAAATAGAGATGACAAAGTTTATTTCTTCATCAGAACTTAACAAGCATTTATCAGATGAAGCAATGTTTTCCAGGAACCTCAACCTTAATTGACATCCATAAAATTCAGTACAACCCTTCTACATGCCTGTATAGATTACATTTGTATGACTAATTTTCTTTTAAAATATTGCTTCATATGCAGTTTCAGCACGAGTAACCAGTACAACAAGGATTAAACAAAAACAAAAACAAAAATTGCCCTGCAACCTCCATTCCTTTATAAAAACCCTGATTTTCTCTCGACATAAAATTTTCACATGATTGTAACGAAAATCTTGTTTTAATGAACCAGAGGAACCAGTACAAGAAGGATTAAACAAAAACAAAAATGGTCATGCAACCTCCATTCTTTTATAAATACCCTAATTTTCTCTAGACATAAATTTTTCAGATGATTGTAACGAAAATCTTGTTTTAATAAACCAACCATATATATTGCATAAATTGTCACTGGACAAAAACACCCATCTTTATAATTAAACTATATTGTCCATGACTGGGTTTGGGTTTTTCGGCAAAACCCTCCATACATTCTGACCGACTGCAAAAGAAAATGTGCTGAGAGCATACTTCCCATAAAATCTATATCTAAAATCGCTTGAAAAGGCCTATGATCACCAAGCCTATGATCACCGTAAAGATACCAGAAATCGACAGCGGAAAATCGTCATTGGTTGCAGAATTTGAATCCCGAGAACGACACGGAGCAGGCCGAGAATGACTGCCTGTATAAGACGGAGCAGGCCGAGAATGACTGTCTGTATAAGAAGGAGCAGGCCGAGATACGCCCCTAGATTCCGACAAACCCACCGAAGAGGAAGAATGAACAGGAACGGGAAGATGGGTGTTCCGGGAGGAAGAAGTGCTGCTAGATTGGCGATCCAAAAGAGATGAAGGTGGGAGCACAGCAGCACGTTGAGATGAAGAAGGCAAAACAGTACTGGAGACCCGAACATGAGTAAATATGCTACTTCTCACCGTCCCTCTCACGCGAGGATAATAGAGAGGACTGGAATAGACTCGCTCCAATTGGTCATCTAAACTCATGAAAAACGTTAGAGATCTCTGTGAGTAGCTAGAGCTTACAATATTCACTGTAACTTTCTGGACTCGAGCTTTTCTGAATACCCAGAGACGTCTGTTGTCTAAGCTCCAGAGGATGCCATTGTATCTCACCACGTTCATGGGGGTAATCTCACTGGCTGTAAGGAGTCCCTGCTGTATTTGTTCCACTGCATCATCTATTCTAAGATGGTCGTATGGGTATTTGAACTTGATGGCTATGGAATCCTGAGTAAACCTGAGATCATCTGGGTTTGCAATGAGCGCCGACATCCTTCCAAATTCAAGTTCCCTTCCTGTCGCAGAGATCTCTCATTTTATAGGCGTCTTCCTGCAGTTACTGGTCCGAAAGAGTCGAGAGGAAGCAAGGCATCAATAGAACTGAAAAGACGTTCCCATCGAATCAACTTATCCTGTGATAAAGATATATGGCGGGAGTTACTGATCCCAAAGAGTCCAGAGGAAGAATGGCATCAATAGCACTGAAATGACGTTCCCATCTAATGAATCAACTTTTACTTTACTGGATAAAGTTGTACGTCGAGAATTGATCATCCGTGAAAAGACAAGTTTTTATGGAACTTCTGRAAGGTAACACTAACCAGTATTTAACATTAACTATATGACACTGTCTAGGAATGCTTAGGAATATGAKACTGTCTAGGAATGCTTAGGATTACGAGGAATTTTTTAGGAGATATTTGCTCGAAATCTGGTGAGAAATTGTTGGATTTTTAGATTTAAGTAATTATTTTTATAAAATTAAAATGCTTTGAGAGTTTTTCGATATACCCAATTCATTTATRCATTCAAAAAATAAATTCTGAATAAAAAAAAAATAATAATTCCTATACATTTATATGGCCAATTTTGTAGAATAACTAACCAAAACCTAATAAAATTATTAATGTTTCATTAAATATTCTAAATAATGTGACTAATATTGACCAACAATACTACATAATAAATATTCTTCAAAATAATGTGATTAACATTAACCAACAATGCTACATAATGAAATTATTAGTCTTTCAATAAATATTTGAAATAATGTGATCATATCGAAGTAATCTGGGCATTTACAGTGTGTTTATGCCGGCCTCCCTGCATTAAAATCTTCATAATTACAACTAGTACTTGCATTAAAATCTTCATGTGAAGGTTTGGTAGGATTCAAATCTTCTTCAGTGATGATCTACATAATGAAACTATTAGTCTTTCAATAAATATTCGAAATAATGTGATCATATCGAAGTAATGTGGGCATTTACAGTGTGTTTATGCCCACCTCCCTGCAGTAAAATCTTCATCTTTACAATTAGTACTTCCATGAAAATCTTCATGTGAAGGTTTAGTAGGATTCAAATCTCCTTCAGTGATGATTGATTTGGATGTTAGTTAAATTAAAAAGCAAAACCCAATTTTATTGATATGAATGCTTTTTCAAATCAACTGGGCATATAAGTGGCATTTTCAAAACTAGTAAATATCATCCCATGCCAATAATAACCAGGTTATTGTGCAACATTCAATGTTGTAGCAAATGATATATACACTTTTGCATATATCTGAACATATATATTAAAATAATCCCACCACCTTCGCACACATTACATTGATTCATTCCCCTTTGAGCGCTTGCAGCTGTTAGCCATAACGATTTTTGTTCCTGTGTATTGTTGTATTACCCAAACCCTACCATGCACCCGCACCATGGCTCCGGTCGTAAGGGCTGAGCCCAATGGTAACCAGGCACTGTTGATGTTCGATGGTGCTTACAGCGACCTGGAGGAATTTGGATGGCTCCCGTTCATATGAAAATTTGATGGATATAACCCTAGCGTGGCTCGACAATTTGCATTAACCTTCGATGGCTATCGAGCGAAGGTTGGGGATGTGCAATTAGAAATTGATGAGCAATTTCTCATTTTAGCCACTGGTCTACCTACTGTCGGACAGAAATGGTCAAAAAATTGCAAAGTGGAAGATGTCTCGTGGACATTACTCTTCCAGTCACGAAAGGTGAATTCTTGTGACAAGGGTTTGCCCGCGAACATGCTGAAGCAACGCTGGCACGACTTGTTGATGGTAACCAAGTAGTTCATTACCTACGAGGGCCGGTATGGTTTCGTTTTCTTGTATCACCTTTGGCTACTTATGGTTTTCATGGGCTATGAACTTAATATGCCTTACTACTTGCATAGGATTCTGTTTAAAATGTCTAAAAGGTATAAACGGAACCAGTCCGATAACAGTCTATTTCATTTCGGGTTAATTAAAATGCTTATGGTTTATGATTTGGGCTTACACCGAGACTGTTGGGAGGATTTTCTTAAACACAATAATTTTGGTGACTCGAGCCCACCACAGGTTGATAAACCTATGGTGAGCGAGAGCAAATCAATACCCCCTGTGCCTTACAGTGCTCTGTTGCCTAAACCCATACCCGATTCACTTATTGACCTACCTGGTTCTATGACCCAACATGTCGAAACTGCTAAACCCATGGCTAAGAGGCCTAAAGCCAAACCCACTGCCAATTCTAAAGGCAAGAAGAACGCCCGGTTAATCTCTCGCATGGCAAGAAACAAACCTGTTAATCCTGACCCTATTATGGTGAGCGAAGACTCTGACTCAGAGATTGAACGTTACCTGGCAAGTGAGTATCCCTATTCAGAAGGTCTATGTGATAAAACCGCATATGATTTTGTGAATAACCTACCACCGTGCTTGCAAAATGATCCTAATTATCCAGGCATCAAAATGCCTTGTGAAACCCCAGGTGACTCGTCGAAACCCCCTTCTGTCCTATCCGAATCAGCTGCTCCACCATGTGATCAGTGTGGCTCATGGTTGGAAAGGTATTACCTCGATGTGCCAATGCTGCAATCCAGAATCCATGCTTTGGAGGATCAAGTTGCAAGGCTCACCAGTCAAAAGGCAAAGATGCCATCCACTGATAAGAAACAGCGAACAACAGGTTCGATTTTGTTTAAAAACGTGGGGTCGGCTACAGCAGTCATCAATTCAAAATTGGCATAGCTTGAACAGCCTCACTGGTATGACTTTCACCTATTTATAAACTCTGTTTACACCGTGGACCTGCTCTGTCACACAAGCATGCACTATTGTATATAATTTTGTTTTGATAAATCAATTTTCATTATCGTTTGAGTGTTGATTGGATTTGGTCTTGATTCGAGTAATCGTGGGATAGATTTGATTGTTTTGATTTGGTTTCAATCGAATACTCTGTGATTATCGAAGTTGTTAATATTTTCTAAACACAGGTTGTTTTTGGTATTCCAATTCTGAACATAGTCAATATCTCATTTCGAATTGGTTACATGTTATGCGATATGGTTAGCTGTTGTGATTATTTGTTCTATGTTCGAA
>JASDQU010688539.1:19203-36959 GCA_032191745.1 Picea mariana
GGAAATCAAGAAATCACGAATCACGAAATCGGGAATCCTGAAGACGAGAGTTCAGGATTTTCCATGGTGAAAACCCTGGAATAGATCTGAGCCATCTAAATGACAGAGGCCACGTGTCGTAAGATTACCCATTTTGGGAAATCGAGAATCACAGAATTGGGAATCCTGAAGACGAGACTTTAGGATTTTCCATGGTGAAAACCTCGGAATAGATCTGAGTCGTTCGAATGATGGAGGCCATGTGTCGCAAGATTACCCATTTTTGGAAATCGGAAATCGCGGAATCGGGAATCCTGATGATGAGGGCTCGGGATTTTTCGTGGTGAAAACCCTGGGTTAGATCTGAACCATCCGATTGATGGAGGTCACGTGTCATGAGATTACCCATTTCAGGAAATCAGGAATCGCGAGATCGGGAGTCCTGGTGACGAGAGATCGAGACTTTCCATGGTGGAAATCCTGGGACAGATCTGGATTGCCCGATTTACAGAGGTTACGTGTCGAGAGATTAACCGCATCGGGAAACCAGGGATCAAGAATTTGGGAGTCCCGTGATCGAGAGTTCGGACTCTCGTGATGATAAACCCGATGAATGGACAAGATTCTTTCGGAGGATCTCAGGGTCTGTGACGACCGTTAGATGTGAGGAAGAGATGTCATCTTTAAGCCAGGGCACGAATGTGCATTAAGGTAAGTAACGAGTAGATCTGGACGGCTAGAGTCCACCTACCTAGATCTACGGTTGAGGTTTCATTCCGGAGCCCCCTTGTTGTTCTGCCTTTAGCGGTGGGGGGGGGTGGGGTCCGGAATCGGACGTGCAAATCTCGAACGGTTGAGATTAATTCACCTTGATCAACGGTGCTCAGGTGAATTCCAGAACCCCCTTTCCATTCAGCCTNGACTACCGTGTCGTATTCCCCCTCTGCCACCTGTACTCCACTTAATCGTACGATGGGGCCTGTTCTCATTGGCTATTCTCTAGCCCTGTTGGGATTCGTCCCTATTGGCTGGAAGTTAGACCTGTCGGGGGTCGGCGGTTGCAGAGTCGAATGATTCAACACCCCTATAGCACCGAGGTGCGAAATACAAAGAGGCACCGGGATTATTTGAACTATGACCATGACCCGCAACCACATGGGAACGGGGAGAGAGAAAGAGTTAGCTTGCACTAGGCCTCCGTAGGTAATTCGGGGGCTCTGATTCAACAGAAGACTAGAAAAAATTGATTGAGGTAGTGGGTATGTGACACATTCCTTGTCAAATCACCATGACTAGGAAAAATACCACACCAGTATCTTTCACCACAAGTACACACATGTGAGTGAATTTTAGCCTAATGCTAACTGACATGTGGAAATCACTTCAAGCACCTCAAGTCCATATTATTCCTTGTCATGATCAAGGAAGGACTACATCTAGGCCCATTTACCACAAGTGTACCTTTATGATAAATGTATCATATCTCCCTTGGTATGCATCCCAATCTAAGAGAAGTTTCGCCCAATGTTGAAACATCAACACTCCCTCTTAGCTAGGGAGGTATCTTTCCATAGTAGTAAACAACTATTGTTCAGAGACACAAAGTCTTTGCCAGTGGTACAAAACCACCATAGTAGCAAAATATTTGTCACACATGGCACTCCCATGTAGACTTCTAGAGGCTACACCCTCTAGAAACACTAGGGTCAACTCCCATAGTGTGTGACGTCAAGGGTCAACTACCTTGACATGTTCTCATGTGCTCTCCACATGAGACGTTGAGCTATAAGAACAAATGCACTTATCCCTTCTCAAATAAGTGTCCTCATAGATCAACTCAACTCAATTCACAAAGGAGCACGATCTGGAGAATGTTTGTCACACATGGCACTCCCATGTGGACTTCTAGAGGCAAAACCCTCTAGAAACACTAGGGTCAACTCCCATAGTGTGTGACATCAAGGGTCAAATTCCTTTACATGTCCTCATGTTCTCTCCACATGGGACATGTCCTCATGTTCTCTCCACATGGGACATGTCCTCATGTTCTCTCCACAAGGGACGTTGGGCTATAATCCCAAACACACTTATCCCTTCTTGAACAAGTGTCTCAGTACTTATTCCTTCTCAGATAAGTGTCATCGCAAATCAACTAAACTCAGTCACAAAAGAGTACGATCTGGAGAATGTATCAAGAAGTTGCAAACATCAACACTCCCTCTTAGGGAGGGAAGAATTCTCTGCCACACCAAGTCTGTCATGGAATTACTTGAACTTCGTCCCAGTTTGGTAAGAACATCAACAACCTGCTCATCTGTAGGAAGGTATAGCACCAGTACTTCCTTCCTCTGCACCATGTCTCAGATGCAATGGTACTTGATCTCAATGTGGTTCGATTTGTCATGAAACACTAGATTCTCTAAGATCTTCACACAACTTTGGTTACCATAATGAATAATGGTGGAATATAGCATGTGTTCAGATAAATCTGCAAGGATATTGTGAAGCCACACTACTTCATGGAATGACATACTTAATGCAATGTATTATTCTTCTACTGATCTCAAATCCACATAAGTTTGTTTCCTACTACACTAGGAAACCATGGAAGATCCCAAAGTGAAGCGACACTCGAAGGTTCTCTTTCTGTCCACTGTGCTCCATGCCCAGTCAAAGTCAATATATTCTTTTCATATCATATCAATATTGGAATTATATTTCAGACCATGTCCAATTGTGCCTCCTAGGTATCTCAACACATGCTTCGCAACAATCTAGTGTGTCTATCTCGACTGACTCATAAAATGGTTAAGTGCACTCACTGCATATAAAATATTTGGTCTGGTGTTAACCAGATACATCAATGATCCAATCAGATGTTTGTACATATTCGGATAAATTTCATTAGAATCAGAAAAAGACACACTTAGTTTCTTCATATTTGTCACCATTTGTGTAGCCACAGGCTTCAAGTTCAACATCCCAAACTTCTTCAATATATCAACTGTGTACTTCCCCTGAATTGGGAATATCTCATCAGTTCTCCTCCACACCTCTAGTCCCAAGAAGTAGTGCTTCATACCAAGGTCCTTCATCTCAAAATTAGAGGCCAATGCATACTTGCATTCAACAATCAGGATATCTTTATCGATGAGGAATAAATCATCAAGGTAGAGGACCAAAATCAAGGACTCACCATTAATAGTCATGTAGTACATGTTGGGATCAACAACACTTTTGATGAAGCACAAAAATCATTAGGTTTCCTCAATCCTTGCATATGAAGCTCGAGGTGGTTTCTTGAATCCATACAAGGACATCTTCAACCTACACACATGAGACTCCTTCTCATGTATCACGAAACCATCTGGCTGCTCGATGTATACTTCTTCCTCAATCTCTCCATTGAGAAGGTTGTCTTTAAATCCATCTGATGTACTCTCTAACCCATGGATTTTGAAGGGGAAATAATCATCAAGATAGAAGTGTATCAAGCAATAGGAGCAAATGTATCCTCATAATCTATTCCCTCCACCTGAGAGAATCCTCTAGCAAAAAATCTCGTTTTGTGCCTCTTGATGCTCCTGTCAACTGTGTGTTTGATCTTGTAGATCCATTTGGAAGTCACTACAGACCCCTCAGGTTTTGGAACAATATCCCACAGATCATTCTTCATGATATATTGATACTCCTCCATCATGACATCTCTCCATATTGGATGACTAGTTGCCTCCTCATAACAAGAAGGCTCAAAATGAATGATGTGGATCATAGCTGCAGAATAATATGAATATTTTTGAGGTATTTTTATCACTCGGAAGGTACCATGAGGAGTTGCATATCCATCTACCTCTTGCAGATTCTGATGAGCCCATGTAGGTCTCTTCCGAACTACTACAATATATCTGGGAACATCAACTGGAGCTATAGGATCAACATGATCAATTCAATCAATTTGATCAATATCCATGTGATATCCTCTAAATCTATTTAAAGCATACCTCCTCCTCAAAGGTAACATCTCTTCTCACCTCAATTGATCTCTGACCATGGATGTAGATCTGATATGCCTTCGAAGACTCATTGTACCCCACAAATGTACCCTTTCTTCCTGAAGGGTCTAGCTTGATCCTTTTTTCCTTGGGTACATGAATGTATACTAGACACCCAAATATATTGAAGTGTCCAACCTCAAGCTTCACTTCAGTGAAGGCCTCCTTGGGCATCATGTTCCTCAAAGTCTTATGAGGACTTATGTTCTGAACATACACCGCAGTCATGGATTCCTTTGCCCAGAGAAACATAGGTAAATGTTGATCATGCTAAGTCATCTTGGACCATACTTGATATATCGAGGTTCCCTCATGAAACTAATGTCTCAGGAAGCTGAAAAACATCAACACTCCCTCTGGAGATAGAGGTGACTCATCCTCTGTATCTGCTCCCTATGACACTGAGGGTATCTCTTCCTCCTTCTCTAGAGGTAACTCAATCTATGCTCCCTCTGGATGTAGTACCGCCTCCCTCTCTAGGAATGCCTCTACATACACTGGAACTATTTCCATGCCTACTTCCTCAACATCTCATGGCTCGTCTCATGTACTGGGACTGCTACACCTACTCCCGGTGATTCCCATAATATGTTTTCCTCCTCTACTAGAACTACCATAGTTGTGCTACAGTCAGTCTTGACTCGTTGTATCCATGATTATTGGAACTGTCTCTACTATCTGGCATGGTCCCATCCTGGGAGGTACATTTCTCCTAGAGACTTCTTGTCTCTGAGCATCATGTCTGGAAATGTCTCTCCTTGATATCATGTTGGAAGGTATTTACCTCCATGTCTTCTTCCTGCGACCGTCATTATGACTCCTTCTTAGAGCTATTACATGTGACCTTCCCGGAACAAAAAACAAGAACAACAAAAAGCATCTCTTAGAGGAGATCAATTTATCTTGTGCACAACTATATACAATGACCCTCCAAATAATACATATTCTACTATGACCAAAACACATCCATCATATACTCGATGTCATATGGCTAACCATGTTGATTTTCTAGTGTTAAATTAAACAAGCACACGTTTCCACAAGTGGTCATTACTTCCAATGATATATGATATTACTTTAGTAAACACTAGAACATCAATAAGTAACTCAGAAAATTTCAACTTCTTAGTCTCTTCCTTAGATCACTTATCCCACATGTGAGAGACAAAACATATGTGTGTCTATTGTTGTGTCTTTCAAGTGTCTTTTTATAGTAATATTAGATTGATCCAAAAAAGACACGCCTCTTTGAAAAATTAAATTTAAAATTAAATTCAATTTTCTTTCTTATAAATAGTTGGAGAATACCTTTGTAACTAACCAAAGATTAATTTGGTTATAATCCATCCACATAGCATTTGACTTTGTTAAATTGTTCCTCCATAATTCATGTGATTCTTTGCATAAATATAGGTAGAAGTAAATATGCATTGCATTCCTCATATTTAGGTAATTAGACATTTCTACTAGAAATAACTGCCCACCATAATTTATGGAATTCTTTCTATAATTTAGGTAGAAGTAAAAAAGTAGATACATTGTACATAGAGATTGTAACAACCCCATAAATTTAATACTCCCAACATTTTACTCTACTCTCATTTTCCTGGGCCCTCATGTGAAGGAGTCAAGCCCAATCCCGCTAGGGAACATATGGTGACCATCCATGAAAGGATGTGTCTCTTGAATAATCAATAACTATTTATTATTATCATTTACTTATTATATTTAATATTTAATAATCAATAATTATATTATTAATTATTATTTTAAGAGAATGTCTTTCCAATGTTGTCCAAACATCAACAATAGGATGACTAGCCCTTCTAAAAATAAGAATTTACAGAAACTAGGATGACCAACACTTCCAAAAACTAGGTAATGATGCATTCTTTGCTTTTAACTTTTCATATTTATGGGTTTTATGAATAAAATAAGTATCATGTAGTTTTTATTTATCACTTTTCTTTAATAGTTGAACTGGTGCTACATGATGCTCACGTTGACTCCAATTTTGTGAAATATAAAATTTGTTTATTAAGATAACGTTGACTCATTCAAATTCATCTCGATCCTATACTTATATTATATACATCTCTATTGGTATGAGCTATTTTTTTATGTTCTCATCTCTTACTTAAAACATCTCTCCTCATAAGATGCTCGTGTTATATTAGGTAGGTCTTTGAGTTTATCTTATGGTTAGTTAGGAACATCGATGCCTTGTTCCCAATTTATCGTCATCTACTCAATGTTATGTGTTGGTCAAAGAACTTATAGGTTGCATTTACCTTGATATTTCTATCTTATTTATCCATTATGTTTACAATGACTAGTCATAGAAAACATGAAAAGTTTTGTAGAATAGCAACCTTCCTAGTCCATGATAAGTCATTCATCCAAGTTTAAACATGATGCATGATGGTTGTCTCCAAATTCCAATATAAGCTCAATTTTACAACATTTTTTTTATGGAAATTAATTGCATGAAGGAAAAAACATCTTAGTTAGTAAGGGGAGTAGTAGTAAATTGAATTCAAAACATTATTTTCATATTTTCATTGCTAAATTATTTTGTTTATGAGAACACTATTCCTAATTTGCATTCTCAAACCACTTTGCATTTTCATTTCCATATGTTTGAATAATTCCATTGTTTCCATTGGATTGGGGGTTTGGCATGCAAGTTTTATCAAGGTCGTATTCATCAATGTGAACATAGAAACAATAATATGGAATCGTTTCCTTGATCTTCCTACTATATTGAAGTTTGTTCATAAAAAATATGAGTGGTCGAGAATATTATCTCCCACTTTAATATTCAATGTGTTACATGAAGGGCTACCAATTCTCACCATTAATTTTTATGCCAAACTTCTCATATTTGAGGATCGATTATATCATTGGCACTTGTGAACCTATCTTATATTTCAAGGAGATGAATTTATTTCATATCTCTCTAACATCATAAATTATGGTTTGATGTCTTTAACTCACATACTCAACACAATGACAACTTCTACATTGACCATCATTTCACACTCTCTCCCATGTGAGTGTGTTTGATTCCACTAATTTTTAGTTGATGGATAGCCTATCAATACTCAATGGGACTTTGTTAATCCTCCCTTAGTTGGAGACTTTCTTTCTTCGAAGAAGAAAAATGAGATTAATGGATGTGAATAATCCCAACCTCATTCACTTATAATGTTCCTCTTATTTGGAGATGTAATTCTCCCAAGTTTACCACATGGCTTATTAAGAGATATCATATTTATATTAATAAGTAAAATATTAATGAAAATTGTTAGTTAACCTTTATCTAACAATTTATCAGTGTATTGTAGTGATATGATTATATTGATTATGTGATAATGGTTTTTTGACCCTAAATAATATGACACATTTTTTACTCTAATATACCCAACTACTTAAAGATGACTTCAAGCTAGCTAAAGATTTTTTCATGGTATTGTAGGCTCAAGGAAAATCATCACTTTCATAGATACCAATTGATTTACAAACTCTAATCCTAGGATGTGTCCATATTGAGAAAGATATTATTGAAATAAATTAATATTTTTTAGGATTTAGAGGTCCAATATGCAACTCAACGAATCTTAACAGAAGCATTGGTCCATTCATTTCATATTAATAAATTTTAGTATAAGCAGAAAGCCAATTTTCTATTAAAGAACGAGTTTGCCAAAATATCCATTCATTTGTGATCTAGCTGGGTCAAAATTTTACTTTCAATAGGGCACTTTTGGAGTGATTATGAAACAAAAACATAATCTAAAAGGCATACCACATATTTTTTGACAAACATGTTTTTACTTGCATCATTCTTTATTGAGTTAGCCAGAGAATAGTTCGAAGCACAAATTTTATTAGGAATTATATTATTACAAACTCAAGGTTTTCTACAAAATAAGCACTTCCATTCATAAGAGAGTTTGTACTTGGATCATTTTCCCACTGACTCAACTAGAGAATAATGTAGGTATAAACATGTTTGTAAATAGAGGTGTGGTAGGAATTCTAGTTTCTATTCATGTTTCATAATCACTTTAGAAGTTATCTAGTGAAAGAATTTTTTTGGTAAATTGAGTTCCAAAATATTTGGTTCTCTCTTTTTAATAACTTATCCTTCTAACATTACTTGTTTCTTGGGTTGTTATTGGGTAGAAATTTATCACTCCATCATATTCAAAAATATCTCCAATACCCCAACCCAAAGAAGATTGGCATTGATGAAGAGCTAGAATATGAATAGGTTGTTGGCGGTATGACATGAAGTTTAAAGAATCCCTTTTCAAGTCCATATATTTTTCTACATAAATTCATATTTCTTTCATTTGTTTTATCCATATGTGCATTGTCACCTAAAAAATGTCCAGTTTATATATTAGAAAGGAAAAAATGATTAATTTTATGTCCTTTTCCAAAGTATTTGGTCCATTTGTAACCTTGACATGAATTGATACATATGGTTTGGTTATTTACAATTAATGTAGATCCATAGATAAATGCCTTTGTTGAATGAAATTTCTTGACACATAAAAAAACATCTAACATTTATTTCAAAAAATCTAAAAGTCTTAACTATGTTGTGCCCTGTCATTTCTTGAATCAAAGCAAAGGATACCATCCATCCACTCACTATTTACTATGTTATTTCATTAGTATGGATTTTAGGTAACACTCGCCAACACAGAATGATTTCCTATTATAGGAAATTACAATTATTATTGGAATAGTATAAAAAAGTTGCATGATATAGTCTAAAGTCATGACCCTCTCTAAGTTTTCCAAGAACAAATAAATTATTATCTTTTGGAACATTCAAATTGCATTCCAAAATCCTCTGTAATGCACCCCACTCTAAGAATGTAAAAACATAGCACAACAGTGACAAAGAGTTCTTTCACAAGTATCCAAGGTAATGATATATCTCTTTACCTATGTGTTTTTATGCAATCTCCATCTCACATTTATGCATTTCCCCATTTGTATTCTTATTCTAATGCTTTGGAATATTATGTCTTGTGGCCATGAGTTCAATATGGGAAATGGTTATGATTCATGGTTGTAATAGCTTGACAATGTATTGTTTCATCAACAATATTGAGCTACTACAACCATAAATCATCACCATTGTTAGGCTTGAATTCAAGACCAATGACAGCATTATTGTACTCATTGGAAGTGATTTTCATAGGGAAAAATTACAAACTTGTGAGATGGGGGTTGCATTGAAAAATGTTGTCCCTAACATCAATAATGCTACTTCAATTTCCCTAACCTTGATATATCAACATTAGGGATGTTGATATATTGACATTAGGGATGTAGTTTGATCACCCTAACATTGATTTATCAAAATTAAGGACACCATTTTAATTTTTCTAATGTCAGTATATCAACATTTCGAACGTCAATATTATTTCAACAACGTCAAAATACCAGTGCCATTCAATGTGGAGTATGGGGATTTCTTATCAATTTAATGAGTCTTTGTACATCAATTTAATGATGTTTTAGAGAAATATAGTTGGAAAACACATTTCAGTATATCGACATTCACAAATACAGATATACTAGCATCCTTAACATGTGGCGTTGATAATAACGACATTTTACAAAATAAAAAAACAAATTCAAAGAAAATCAAAGTAGTGTGATTTTTTTTTAAGACTTGATTTCGACATAAAAATGCATTTTTTACCCTAAATGTAATAGTGTTTGGATTAAAAATCCCCATGTTTTCTTTCCAATTCAGGATCAATTTAGAGGTTCATTGATTGATTATATCAATTTTAATATGAGGCCTACAATCTATCCAATATATGTCGGGGTGGTTTATTTGGTCTGATATCAATTACCTCCATGTGTGTTTCTTGTATTGTTGAATACATGGTTGGGAATTTGTAGTGCTACTAATGAGCAGCCATTTCAATTGGCTTGGTTGTAATGTATGCAATGTTGACACATTTAGTACCTTTGTGTGTGTCATACTTTGGTGTATAGGTCATCCTCTCCACTCTTCTTTATGTTATTACAAGATTGTAAATATTTTTTCACTTTAGGTCCTATTAGTATGCATAAATTTATTAAGTCAAAACATTTTTTTTGTTTATTGTTGAGTCTTGTAGCTAATCAGTTTGAAGCTCGTTGCAAAAAACTCTTAACATTCTGCAGCATCACATCATTTATGTCATATTGCTGCAAAATATTGCCTTACCTACACAACATTTTGCTATCATGAGTTTTAGTGTCGGATTCAGTGGAAGAGCATTTCAAGGTAAAAAGAAAGCAAAAAACAGAGATTTCATAGTGAATTACAGGCACACTGCAAAATTTCTTGTAGCCACAGTTTCATTGCGACAGTGTATTTTCATCATAACTTTTAAATCGTGCACTTGTTTGCCACAAAATTTTTAGGCGAGATGAATTAGGGTAATATGAATAAACATGGTTAATTTCAAGTCAAAATGATTCACGGTTTTTGAGAAATGAGACACCATCACCTACATCCATTTTAGGTTTTTCTCGCAAACCGTGAATTGGGTTTTTCTGAAATGTTTTGTGGAGAAGAATTATAATGTTAAAGTGATATTGTAATGATTATATTAACTGAAAGTAAATCATATACCTTGCCTTTTCTTCTTGGATCACTCTAAACCAGTCACTGATAACCCTTACAAACATTCAAATTTGACTCCATGCCCAATGGTCCTCTCCTTTGCTCCATCGACCACATCATAAACCTTTTGTATTTACCTACAGATCTAGCCATTGTTCTATAATTTTAGTGAGAGAGCCCTCTCTAGTTGGAAAGGCCAGTTTCCAGCCCAAAGTGGTTTGAAAAGGTTACCTTTGTGTTTTCCTCTTACATCCAAGGAAAATTACAGAGTGATCACATTTTGGCGCCATTGTTGGGGAACGAAAGTGAAATTTTCCCTGGGAGAAGTGTATTAATGTTCCATATCTTATTTTTGATGGTGAAAAAAGGTAATACATGTAAGTGGTTGTGTACCATTCACCTGGCAACTCCAATAATTCTTCAATCAAATTCAAAAACTTTGTTGAAGGACGAGCCTTATTACAAAAACATGAAGGGACACTGTGGGAAAACCAAGTATTCAAGCTTAAGTTATCTCCAGGATGTAATATTATTTTTTCCAATTACCTCTTGTCCTTTCCTGAAAATATCAAAAGAATATTTATTTTCTTTCTCCATTTAAAAGAAGACCATAAAACTCCACTTTTATATCCTTCTTTAAAAACTATAAATATACCTTCTTCTTGCATCACTGATATTGACCAAGATCCTTTCCCTGAGCCATATAATTTCCATGATCAGTCTTGTGAGCCTCAAGAGGTCAAGGCTGATATAGTACCTCATATACCTAATCTTAAACCCTCCAATATCCAAGACAAATATAGACCACTAAAATTGTCATATATCCTTCATGACTTTCCTCTGAAACATTACAAGTATCTTCCTAAGTTTGATGTGGAGCCTGATAACCTCACAACTGAAAAACACATCTAGGATTTTGAGCATTTTGTAAATCTATTTGAAATTGAGCATGATGATGTTTTTATGAGAGAATTTTCTCAATCATTGCAAGGGGATGCTAAGGAGTGGTTTAGGAATTTGTAGCCTAAATCAATCAGTTCTTGGGAGGAACTTAAGGATTTCTTTTTGAAGTTTTGGGGTGCAAGAAAATCGTGGGATCAATATGTTGGGCAAGTTGAGCAACTGAGAGGGGGGGTGAATCAGTTGTATACACAATTTTCACTTTTATGTCTTTAACAAAGATTACTTCTTTAATGCATCTTAAAAACTAATAAATATTTTGTCTCAGTGAAAATGAATTAGTAACCATCAATCACATGAAATGGACAGAGACACAAAATATTTATGAGGAAACCCATAAAGGGAAAAACATCTTCTTCTTCTTGTGGATGTAAAGCAAGCAAGCTACTTCAGTTACATCAAATTTTGTCTAAGAAACTACTTAGATGAGGCTACTACCTCTTTATCTTCAACACCTACTGAAAGACAGCTTCTACTGCCTGAATGTAAGCTTCAACTTGCAATGAGACGATTAGTCTCCCTAACTCCTCCCTTCCTCCCTTAGTACTAGCTTCAACCTGTTTCAAACACTCTTCTTAAACTGTCAATATCCTTTTGTTCATTTCTTTCTGTGAAAACAAACCTCTAACCATCAATTCCATCTTTGCCAAACCTGTTATTGTTTTTAACCAACACGCATCTTACTCACACGCAACTCTGTTCACACTCTGTCAATGCCAAAACTGATCATCTCAATATGTTCATGATTACTCTGTTATAAACCTAGAAATCAAATATGTAGATAATCTTCATTGCAATAAATAATTACCTCAATGTATATTTGAATTACAAAGACATCCTTTAACTATTTAATGCATTTACCTTAGATGCAATTGCTCAATCAATCAAGCATTTCATACATCTATTCTAGATCTACATCAGAGTTTATTCACTCTGCACTTTATAACTATTTCAAACACATTTACCCCTGTGTTTTCCTTCCAGCAAATGAACAATGGAGTTCCAGGTAAAAACATTTTTTAATCTCTACGTTTTTTCTCTTTGGAAAATGAGCAACAAAGTTCCAAGAAAAAAGGTTTTTGAATCTCTATGTTTTTCTCTTCGGCAAATGAGCAATAGAGTTCCAAGAAAAAATGTTTTTGAATCTCTATGTTTTTCTCTTCGGCAAATGATCAATAGAGTTCCAAGAAAAAACGTTTTTGAATCTCTACGTTTTTCTCTTCGGCAAATGAGCGACAGAGTTCCAAGAAAAAACGTTTTTGAATCTCTAAGTTTTTCTCTTCGGCAAATGATGAATGGAGTTCTAGAAAAAAACATGTATAACCCTCTGCATTTTTCTTCAACCAAAAAACTCATCACCGATTTATTTAACACACTTTGTTCTCTCTATGTTTATCTTTCACTCTTACCAAGATCAGAAAGGTTTTACATTAGTTGATGTAGTTGTCAATGTTAACTTTTGTCTCACTTATCACAAAAGTCTAACTCCTCTTAACTGGCAAACTTCCTTAACATGTGAGCTTTGGTGATATAACTTATAATGCATTTTTCTTGCCATTTTCAACTAAGCCTTTGACCACCCGTTCAATGGGTTAATTGAGTTTCTAATCCAATAACAAGAAAATCAAACTCTTACTCATAAATGCAATAATGAGAAGTTTGACATCAATGGCGACAATGTCAATGCCAATGCCCATTCACTCTGTGCAAACTAGCCAACAAACTCCCCCTTTGACATTGATGGAAAAATTAAACCTGTTCTCCCCCTTTTATCATCGATGGAAAATGATTAATCATACTCCTCCTGTCAGAAATACCAAGAAATACCAAGAAAATATCACTTGTACAACAACTAAAACAACATCAACTCCCCCTATCAAAAAGACATGAATCTTTGCAAACTGTAACCAACCAGGAAAAAGTATTGTAGAGGGGCCAAAATGCTAATAACAAAGCTGAAAGATGCACCATGGAAACTTGCAATCCTAAGTATAAGGAAAGAGAAAGATAATTACAGAAGGCAAACCCCCAATTGATCCCTGAGACTTTCAAATTGCATTTTAGGTAAGGGCTTAGTAAGGATATCAACAATCTGATCTTTCGTACCAACATAATCCATCTTAATGATGTTACTTAAAACCTGCACTCGGATAAAATGAAATTTAATAGGAATATTTTTCATTTTGGAATGCATAACTAGGTTTTTAGAGATACTAATGGCATTGGTGTTGTCACGAAAAATAGGAATGGGAGCATCATAATGAATGTGTATTTCTGATAACATTTGTTTCATCCAAAGAACTTGAGTGCAAAAATTTGCAGCTACAATGTATTATGCCTCAGCAGTAGAAAGGGAAACTAGTGATTGTTTCTTGCTAGACCAATTCACCAGACATCCTCCAAGATAGACTATTGCTCCACTAGTACTCTTCATGTTATCAACACAGCCTACCCAATCAGCATCAGTGAAAGCATACAAATCAAGTTGATTATCCTTAGGATACCATAAACCATACTCTGTTATGCCCTTAAGATATCTGAGGATCCTTTTGACTGTAAGTAAATGAGAAGCTTTAGGAGAGGCCTAAAACCTAGCAACTTGACAAACTACATGCATAACATCGGGCCTTGTAGCTATAACATATAGAAGACTACCAATCATAGATCTGTACATTGTCTGCTCAACATTTTCAGAATCATCATTTTGACTTAACTTACATCCAGTAACTTGTAAGCATGATTTTCTTCTTCTTGCACCTGAAACCCATCTGGTTGTTCCATGTATACTTTTTCCTCTAATTCACCATTTAAAAATGCAGATTTTACATCCATTTGATAAAATTTAATGTGCTTTGAACTAGCATAAGCCAAAATCAGCCCAATGGATTCCATTCTTGCAACAGGAGCATAAGTTTCTCCATAATCTATGCCTTTTACCTGTGCATACCCTTTAAAAACCAGTCTAGCTTTATTTCTAGTCTCCTTACCTACTTCATCCAACTTATTTCTGAAGACCCATTTAGCCCCAATAACATTATTATTTAAAGGTCTAGAAACCAATTCACAAGTCTCATTCTTTTCTATTTGAGTAATCTCTTCTTTCATTACTTTCATCCAATATTCATCATTGATTGCTTCTTCAACATTCTTGGGTTCAAACAGAGAGAGTAATGATACATGTTCATGATTTGAACTAGACTCTTGCCTTTTGCTTCTAGTTTCAACACCTGCATGTATATCACCAATGATTTGTTCTTCAGGATGATTTATTTGTACCCTTTTGTTTGGATTCTTAGATGGAGTTGACCCCTACACCAAAGTAGGAATTAGATTTTCATTGTTAGCTGATTTAGTTTCCTCTATATCACTTGATTCTTCTTCCATTTTCAGTTTGTCATATATTTCATATGTTTGATGATCTTTCTGTTCAATTTTGGATTTTAAAAATGAAGATTCATCAAATTTAACATTTGTGGCTTCAACAACTTTCTTCAATCTGAAATTGTAGCACTTATAAGCTTTTCTTGAGCATGAATATCCAACTAAAATACCTTCATTAGTTCTAGAATCCAACTTTCCCATATTTTTATCAACTTTCTTTATGTAACACTTACTACCAAATATTCTAAAGTGTTTTACACTTGTTGGCCTACCTTTCCATAACTGATAAGGTGTTTTGTCATATTTATTTCTCAACGAGCTTCTATTCAGAATATGAACAACAATATGGACATCTTGAGGCCAAAGAATGTTACTCAGTTTAGATTCATTTAACATTGTTCTTGCCATCTCCATAACAGTCCTATTTTTCCTTTCAACAACACCATTTTGTTGAGGTGTTTCAGTAACAGAAAAATGTCTTTTGATACCATTATCATCACAATACTTATTGAGTTCTTTAGAAACAAACTCTCCTCCATTGTCTGATCTTAAGCATTTAATTTTCATGTCAATTTCATTTTCAGACAATTCTTTGAAAATTTGAAAACAATTGAATGTTTCAAACTTCTTTTTCAATAGAAACATCCAAGTCATCTGAGTAAAGTCATCCACAAATAAAAGAAAATATCTTTCACCATTTAATCATGTTGTCCTCATAGGTCCACAAACATCAGCATGTACTATTTCCAAAGCTTTTGTTGTAGAGTGTTCTTTGGTCTTAAACCTAACTCTAGTTTGTTTACCATGTTGACATTGTTTGCAAATAGAATTGGTAAGATTCTTCATGACAGGTAAATATCTTATAGCTTCCTTTTTGTTTAACTGAATCAGATTTTCAAAGTTAATATGCCCAAGCCTTTTGTGCTACAACCAACTTTCATCTTCATTCCCAAGATAACAATTTTCCTTTTTCTCATATAGTATGTAAATGTTGTTCGGTGTTCTTGTAGCTGTTCCAACTAACCTATTTGTTTTGACATCTCTGATTTGACAATTTTTAGAATCAAAAATCATATAATGCCCTTTATCACAAGTTTGACTTACACTCAATAAATTGTGTTCCATATCCTCAACCAGCAAGACATTTTCAACCATAATATTTTTGTTATTCAGACACACAGTACCTCTTCCAATTATCCTAGCTGATTGTTCATTATCAAAAGTGGTTGTATTTTCTTTTCCTTCATCTAATGTAAAAAAAAAGTGTTTTTTGTCTGTCATGTGTTTTGAACATCCACTATCCACACACCATTTTACTTTATGATCAGCTTGTAAAGCTAGAGTGCATTTTTCAGATTCTAAATTGTCACTTTTCTTTTTCCACCATCTAGCTTTCAGATTAGCGTAATTAGGTTTAGCAAATTTCTGAAAGTTCATTGGACAGTTTCTTGACACGTGTCCAAAATTATTACACCTATGACATTCACCCTCAAACCTTAAAACATCAAATTTGTTATAGGAATTGTTCACACTGTTTTGAATGGTTCTATCATGCCTTCTTCCATAATCAAACCTAGATTTGTCATGAATGTTATGTGCAATTATGTTTCTTGAAAAGGCATTGCAAAAAGACTCTTTATGTCCATACTTGTAACAAAAGAAACAATAGCCATCAAACTTGTTATGGTTCCTGTCATAGCTTCTTCTATGTATTGTTGAAGTCTGATTTCCTTCTTGCTTTACTAATTCCATCTACTTGCTAGTGTTTTTCACATTTGTATGTCTTGTACCTTCTTTTTCAAAACTTGTACTAGTACTTGCATTAGTAACCTCAGATTTATAACCAATTCCAGTTTTGTCATTTGTTGGTCTTTGATTACTAATAATCTATTTCAAAATCCTTGAGCTATCATCCATGTTATTTTCTTGTACCTTCTTTCTTAATGAGACAACTTCAAGTTTCAGACCATCATTTTATTTTTCCTTTTCTACAAGCAAATTGTATAGTGCTTCCTCAGTTACTCTAGCTTCTTATGTTTTGAGCTTTAAATAAATTATCATAGTTCCAGTGCTTTCTATCAACTTGTTAGATTTTTGTATTTCATTTTCAAGATTCTTAATTTCTTCTTTTAAATGTTTACATTCTCTTCTTACCTTTCTAAGTTTAGTCAAAGCACTTACAAGCTCAGCTTCCAAATCAACTTCACCTTCTTCTTATTCATTAACTTTATCATTATGATTTTCTATAGCCATAAACAGTCTTATATCTGAGCTAACATCACTTTCATCTGATTCTGAAGAGTCACTAATATCTTTAATAGATAGATTTTTTCTTTTTATAGGAGTTTCTTTGAAAAGACTTCTTATACTTGTTCTTTTATTCTTTACTCTTTCTATTGATTTCTTCTTCACCATCAGAATGCTTATTGAAAGGACACTTAGAAGAAAAATGTCATATTCTACCACAACTAAAACATTTAAGAGGAAGCTTACCTTTGTATTTGTGAGTACCCTTTTTCAGATTTTTGAAAAAATTGGCTTCTTCCATATCCTCTTCTGAATCCCCATAATTGTTGGTTTTTGCTTCAACCTTTTTATTGTCCTTCTTTGCTGCCTTGAAAGCTACTTCTTTCCTGGCAGAATTCTCACCAGAGGTCCTCAACTCATATGATATTAGTATCTTATGTAGTTCATCCATTTCTAAAGTAGCAATATCAATTCTTTCTTCTAAAGGATAT
>JASDQU010688540.1:8431-23384 GCA_032191745.1 Picea mariana
TTAAGAGGAATAATAGTGTGGTTTTTTTTTACATCACTTCTCTTTTTTCTATGGACATGTACATCGTAATTTGTTGAATTATTATTAATTTATATTTGTTAATATTAGGAGTTGTATATTTAGTCTATATTTTGATGCATCTAACTTGGTTGGTCTTGTATGTGGGAAAAAGAAGGAAAAATACCTATGTTTCTCACATGTTGTAGAACTAATTATATTTTTGTAGATATGATATTTTTTTTTGCTCAAGTTGTAAGTTTATTGTTTTTTTGTAAGTTTAGGTTGAGGGTTTGTTTGACAAGGTTGGGTTCCATAGGAACTACCCAAGTCCTTTTCTTTTGTTGTAAAGACATGACCACAATCCATGGGACGGAATTTCCCATCCCATGGCCATGGGCCATGTGCTTTGGGGCTATAGGCCAGAGGAGGAGCTTTACGCTCACTCCTCGTGGTTGTGGTCAATGGAAGAGGAGTGTGACTCCCTTTCCATGGTTGTTAGTCCTGAGGTATATCCATGGTCCATGGGAGGGGATCACAACTCCCTTACATGGATGTGCACCATGGCTCATACTGCGATCCATGGAGGAGAGTGTGGCTCCCTCTCCATGGTTGTAGGACATAAGAGAATGATCACGTGCCACAAAAGAGCATAACCCTCTCCCATGGTCGTGTCCCATTCATTTTTAAGCAGTAAGCCAAGAAACGAATAAGCATATCCCTTTATACCCTTAGAGATAAGAATGTAGCAAGGACTACAAGAACCACAGAGTGATATTTGATTTGTCAAAAAGTGTGGTTAATTTTAGTTATTCATGTAAATTTCAATTGTATCTTCTTCTTAGTTTTTGTGAAATTTTGTGTTCTTAGATCAATTTATTCTTGATGTAAATTAAACAATGTCACATTCATAGTTTTTGTGTATTTATGGTTTTACGATCCATTGGTTTTTAGTTTTCCATGAAAGAGATCTCTCACTCTTTGAGTTGTACAATGTCTTTGTTTAAGCCCATAACATACTAGCTGAATGTGACCAAAAATCCATAGAGTTTTAACCTTCATATCCACATTTTCATAGATTAAAAACCAATCTCAATTTTTTAGCTAGATTCATTTAGCATATAATAGCTTTGTTTCAAATTTCTAGACCTAGTTATATGAGAATCTGTTTGAATTTTTCAAATTTGGCTATATAAGAGTTGCTTGAATTTTTTGAATTTGATAATATAAGAGTTGCTTGAATTTTTAATATCTAATTATATAAATAAACTTGTTTTCAAGTTTGATCTAACTATGTAATATTTGGTTTTAAGTTTCAAAATGAGTTTATTAAGAGTCTTTCTTTCATACTTGTTTTGCATTTTTAGATTTGGTTGTGTTAGGGGTTTATTTTATTTTTTCAAATCCATCTTTTAATATATAAAAAAATTAAAGATAGATTATTGCTTCATTGCATATTTAGCTATTGAATTATAAAATAAGAGATTCCTATATTTCATATCTATCTATGAAAAATGGCTTCAACCCCTCTCAATTATTACCAATGTAGGTCCTTCTTAACTTAGGATCTATCATGCATCGAGGAGGATTAAATCCCTCAAGGTGTAAACCTTTTTCTCAATTTATTTCAAATGAAAAAAAGTTTTCACCTTAAGAGTCTTGATCCCTCTCTTCACATGATCCAAAGTTAAAATGGATTTATGCTAGCTTTTAGTGTGTGTGTGTCAACACCATGTTGAGCAGTAAAGGAATTACACATCTCCCTCATATTGAGGAGCACACCATGGAAATATTTTAACTAAGACTCATCTTGACTTTGAATCTATCATGCATCGAGGGGGATCAAATCCTTCAAGGTGCAAAGCTTTCCTCAAGTTCTTACAATTAAAAAAAAGTTTAAAGCCTCAAGGAACTTGATCCCTCTCTTTGTATGATAGATCCAGAGTTAAAACAGATTTACATTGGTTTTTAATGTTCACATGTGTTAAATATAATCTCACCTATGGATAAGTAAGATCTCTCATTGACCTTATTTTAGTTTAGTGACAAAAAGTAGGATAGATAAAAATACAATTTCCCTCTAGATCTACTAGATTTGATCCTAAATCATGCAACAAGAAGGAAGAGAATGGTTCATACCTTGTTCTTGGTAGTTTTCCCCTCATAATCCTAGTTGATGCAGCCCTAGAAATATTTTTCTAGCTCCTAGCACCTGCTTCCTACACACAAGAGAACAAAAATACCAAACTCAAACCTTTCAAGCAATAGGAATATCAAATATTTACTAGATCTAATCCTATCTACTCAAGAAAGACTAGATCTACCATTGACAAGTATGTATTACTAAATACAAATTATCAATGGAGGGGAAAACCACACACACACACACACATATTAATAAGTGAAGAAAATAGTACAACAATAAAGTGTTTTACCTTGAGTCTCGATTGAAGGTCTTATGGCTCCAATATCCTAATGCTCCACCTTGGACACTCCAACATCCCTCTTTATTTCACTAGCATAATGACTCTCAAACTCTCTCTCCTCTATCTCCTTCATTTGGCCTCTTCTTATAGGAATTTAGAAGATCTTGGAGATAGGCTTTATGGCATGTGAATTAGGTAAGTCATGGATAGGCTTGATGGCATGTGAACTAAGTAATTACAAGTCATAAATAGGCTTTATGGCAAGTGAACTAAGAAATTACAAGTCATGCACACGTTCCATGCTCAATTATGAGCTTTTTCCAACCTATTATGAGCTTTTTGCTCAAGTTCCATGCTCAATTAGGATAATTTTCCAACTCATTATGAACTTTCTTTTCAATTATGAAATAATTCTTGTTTCATAATCAAATTGTGACAAAAACGTTATTCCCCTGTGAAATAATTATGAGAATTTTACTCAATTATGTAATTTCATCCTCATAACATCTAACAACATCCTTGCAAAACCTATGGCGGAAAATACAAGTATAATAGATGCCCCCTAATGTATTATGAAAATTCATAGTGATGAGTGGCGTAAGGAAGGAGCTAGTAGATCACGGAACCAAAATAATTACTTGCAAATAATCATCACACACACACACACACACACACACACACCATCCTCGAGGTAGTCATACCGTTGCTTGGATGTATGAAAACGCATGGTTGCCAACACAATACACTGTGAATACATGAAATGATATGCAAGACCATGGCCATGAAAAACTACACGACGGATCCATGTCATAAAAGAGATCATAGCCATGAGAAAACATAATGAGGATCTATGTCACATCATACATCAAGAAGACATATAGCACCAATGAAAGTGCCCATGTAGTCTTCATGGTACTAATATAGTAGTGATACACTCCATCACAACTTGGGAGGGGTAGCATAAAGGAGTGATGTCCCCCTAGGTCTAAGGTATTTAATCCAACCCCATCGATGGTACAATTATATAACATGTGTAATGTCCATCGGCCACCCAAGCCAGGGAATGCTACTACAAAACTGCTATGTTCAAGCTCTGGGCCATTTGCTAGGCAATGTCACTTGAACTAAAAACTTCTCACTCTATTTTTGATGGTCAAAATTGTCCATGCCCAGGCATAGACCTACTGGGTTATGGCACACAGAGCTATTTGCAGAACATCATCAATATAAATTCAACAATAATATGCATTCTACTAATACACAATTTAATGCGGAAAACACAACCATCCTCTACAAACAACTCACACAGGCAATATTATAAATATCAAGACATGTACATGGTACACAACATAAAAAATAATATAGAAATGTTACTTATATTTTTATGAAGGCCACCAACTACGTGCATACCTTCCAGGAACCTCCCAGCCTTAGACCACGTTGCTCCAAACTATCAACAGTGGGTCACTCCTGAGCTAGGACTAAACTCCACCCAGGGTAAGGGGAATCCTAAGTTAGGTTAAGGTTACAAAGTTTCTAGGAAGGATTCCATCCCCAGGAGTCCACTCACGTCCACAACTTATAGTCCCTCATTCCCCACATGCCTGTCCCACCACAGGGAGTGTTCCCCTTCTTTGCTCGACAGTCCTTCGGCTACCCCACTCCCCTTCTAGGAATTATGCAACATGTCGGACATGAAGTCTCATAGCACTACAACTGCTATGAGGCTCCCTCTGGGAAAAACATTTCCCCAACAACCTCTCTCACCTGGAGGGAGTTTCTCACATGCCTGACAACCTGCTTCTTCAGTCCATCTCCCAGGCCAATCCAATCAGGTAATCACAACCAAAAAAATCGGTATGGCTCTGGTAATGACATCAAGCCACACCAGTCCAGAGAAAAACATGGGAAACAACAACAAAATGGATAGGTTGCAATATGGCTCAGGCACTGCGTAGTCATATTGTGATTCACAAGAAAAAAATGGTTAGCTTCATGGGTTTTGCAGGTTTCAGAGCTTGCATGAATGTTGCAAATGTCAACGATGGAGGAAGTGGATGGTTGCATGAATGCTTAGTGTCTGAGTACATGCATGCATGGGGAGCATGGAAAGAATCCCTGAGAAAACCCCCACAATGAATGATTTCCTCACTTAAAATTGCATGCACCAAGATCGACACTTGGCTCTCTTGGGAGCTCGTTCCTCTCCACTTGGAGTTCGTTCCTTTCCCCAAAGGAACTTAGGATAACATGGTTTATTTCCCAAACCTTAGTATTTTAGGAAAATATATTATAATATTCCCTTGGGGTTAAGCCCTCAAGCTTATCCTTTTTTCCTAGCCTCTTAGCCCCCTTCCCTTTCCCTTCCTAGTAGAGATTATTCCCCCATACCTCTTTATTTGTGGTTTGTCTACATGCAGTGATGTAATTATATTAATGATGTGAGTATTTACATATAAAAAATCAGGCTCCCTGACCTTCAACATCTAGGCTCTTCGCCTTAATACACACATAAGCCTTCCAGCTTATAAACACTTGGCTCACCAGACTATAAACGTAATTACAATTCAGCAGGGGCTCGACCTTGGGGTATTACAATCCCCTCACCTTATTTATGCACTGTCCTCAGTGCATCATATTTACATATTACAACAATATTTTCAAAATTATTCAAAAAGATGCAGGTATTTTTTCCACATGGCCTCTTCGTGCTCCCAAGTGGCATCCTCAGGACCATACCAGGTCCATTGGACCTTTACAATCTTGATGGATCGATTCCAGAGATGCTTGATTTTCTAGTCCAAAATGCATACTGGATGCACTTGAAAAATGCCTTCTTGCTCCACCTAAATCACATTCCAATCAATAACATGATTAACATCATGTATATATTTCTTAAGCAATGATACATGGAATACATTATGAATGGTCATAGATGCAGGTAATGCAAGAAGATAAGCTACATGCCCAATCCTTTCTAGGATTTCAAATGGCCGACAATAATGGGCTCCCAATTTGGAACAATTTCCCAACTTCAAGGAACTTCTGTTGGCCTTCATTTTCAAGAATACATGATCACCCACTTTAAAATCCCTATGAGTTCTACCTTTGTCAGCATAGATTTTATGCCTGTCTTGGGAAGCCTTTAAATTCTGTTTTATCTTCAACATTTTCTCTTCCATTTCCTTGAGCAACTCTGGCCCAACCACTGCTCTATTTGCTAGGTTGTCCTAGCTTACTGGTGTGTTACACTTTTTTCCATAAAGTGCCTCAAATGGGCTCATCTTCAGAGATTCTTGGTACCCATTGTTGTAGGAAAATTCTACCAAGTGTATATAATCCTCCCACTTTGATGGTTTGTCCATCACATACATTCTTAACATATCCTCTATCACTTGGTTCACCCTTTCTATTTTCCTATCAAACTCAAGATGATAAGTTGTGCTGAAGTTTAGATTTGTTCCAAACCCTTTGAATAATCCCTTCCAGAACTTTGAGGTGAAATTTGGGTCTCTGTCAGACACAATTGTCTTGGGTATGCCATGAAAGCGTGCTACTTCCTTCATATAAATATCAACAACATTGGTTGCCTTGTGAGTAATCTTCATTGGAATGAAATTGGAAGCTTTAGTAAGCTTGTCCACCACCACCATGATAGATTCATGCTGCTTGCTTGTTCTGGGCAATTTGGTGATGAAATCCATTGTCACCACTTCCCACTTCCACTCAGGAATGGGAAATAAATGTAGCAACCCAACAGTGTGTCTATTCTCAGCCTTGACCTTTTGACACTCCAAACATTTAACAATGTACTCAACAATTTATTTCTTCATTCCTGGCCAATAGTATTGGCTTTTGACTACTGCAACTGTTTTTTGATATCTTGGGTGTCCAACATAAGGTACATTATGCATCTCTTTCAAGATCATACTCCTCAATTCATGATAATTGGGTACATAAATTCTCATTACCACACTTCATCTTATCTCTGAAATTCACACCTTCTTCACTTCATCTTCTCTATGATATTCACACCTTTCTATGTCAAAGAATAATCAATATAGAAATCACCAACCTCAGATGTAGATCCACCTCTTCCCCACTCTCAGCTTATCTCTCAAGTGAACCAATCATGGTTGTATTTATACTTGTTTATGATCAAAGATTGTTTAAGTTATTGGGCCGACTTGTACCACAAGTTACAACTAACTTGTCCATTTACAACAACTTTGGGACCACCGGAGAACATCATTCCAGGTCTTCAACTTTAAACCTGGAATCCCCCCTATTTTCATAAATCGATTACAGGTATGGATCGATTTTATTTGTCTATATGAATGTTGCATAATTTGAATATTGTAGAGGTGCTTCCTTCAAACCATTTACCTACGACCATAGGTGCAGGACCACTGGCTTATTAATTTAAGCGTTGCATCTTCTTTCACCCTTTGTTTCTTTATTCCATATGACCTTAGGTGGTGAACAGGCACGAAGCCAAGCGAGTGCTTGATCACTTATCAAAATCAACAATCACATTTTAATGTCATGATGAGATGGACCGTTCTCATTTACTTCAGGATGTCACTTGTTGACCTAGAACTTTCTGAGTGATTGCCACGTGTCACCTAGATTCATGGCTTACATATGCCTAAAGTACCTATGGGACCTTGACACTTGTCACCATCTGATTGGGCCACATGTCCTAGATGACATCACTTTTGATGACGTGGGCTCTCAATGTGAGTGTTATGTGTCTTAACCTCGTGACTTCGGAACTTCGGCCTTTGAGACTTTGGGTAATTCGATTTCTCCACTTCCAAATACTCCCGAAGTGAGATTCCCCAAAGTGTAAACCTCGAGTAACTTTGACTTCATCTAATGGTCATTCTTTAAACTGAAAATCTTAACATGATCCAATGACTGTCGGGAATTTGACTATTCAGGATCTCAGGCCTTTTCCCTTGCTTATCCTATCCTTTTACTCTCCTCGATCCGAAGGTCAAGACATCTCCTGAAGTGTTTCCTCAAATAATATGACTTGCGTCTACTTCGAGACATTTGTGGCTTACTCTATCCTTCCACTAAACAAGATATGACAGTCCTAATATCTCTTGAAGTGTTCTTCAAATTGGACGATCCTCATTTACTTCAGGACTTCGGGGCTTCAGTGTTTGTCTTTTCTTATCCTCTCCTTCCATTTAACTTGATCCAATGGTCAATGTGGATTGCGTAACCGTAACTTACGTGTGGTTTAGTTCATTGCCCAAAATCCACAATTTGAAGTTGTGCGATTGTTGGTGGATCAACCACAGTCGTCGATCTTTGAGTCGATGAGATATGACGATATAGACTAATTGCGGGATTGGAAATAGCATGTAGTTTAATTCTCCCTTTGTGCTTCGCAATCAATCCCTGCCCTTGATATGGTGCTTGCGTATCCAATGATCATGACTTGATCTGATCGTGTTTTTGCAATGCGCTTTCCCTTCTGAGATTCATGTGCATCATCTGTTCCGAGCTTCTGATCTTCATTTGCTAACCATCCCGAGCTTTAATCTTTGCATAGTGTCATACTATTTGACATCAATGACAACACATCAATGATATCTGCATATACTTATTTGACATGAACTCTGCATATTGTTATGCTATTTGAAATCAATGACACTATGTCCAACACCATATGCTCTTCCTGGCATTTAAAGTTGTCTAATCAAACAAATATTTCAGACCATTATGGTCTGTCTTTAGCTCAAATATTTTTCCCATGAGGTAGTGCCTCCATTTCTTTAAGGCATGCACTATGGCTGCCAACTCCAAATCATGAGTGGCATAGAGCCTTTCACGCTCTTTCAATTTTATGGATTCAAAACATACCACAAAACCATTCTGACTAAGGACTCCACCAAGTCCTTCTTTGCATGCGTCTATGCAAACCCAAAAATCTTCATTTAGATCAACAATCCTCAAGATTGGAGCACTCGTTAACAACTGCTTCAATTGCTAGAATCTCTTTTCACATTACGTTGTCCTCTGAAACTTCACCCCTTCCTTTGCAAGGAAGTGATCGGGTGAGAAATCCTTGAAAACCATGCAATGAATCTTCTATAGTAGCCAGCTAGACCCATGAAGGATTTGGCTTCTGTAACATTCTTAGGGGATGCCCACCCTTTAATAGCTTCAATTTTTTTAGGTTCCACTACTATCCCTTCTTCTGATATGATATGCCCCAAATAGTGAATTTGGTTATGATAAAACGAGCACTTGCTCAATTTGTCATACAATTGGTTCTCTCTTAACACTTGTAACACCATCCTCAAGTGATACTCATGTTCTTCTTTTGACTTGGAATATACAAGGATGTCATCCAAAAAGACAATGACAAACTAGTCTAAGTATTCCCGGAAAACACCATTTATTAAGAACATGAAAACAACTGGTGCATTTGATAACCCAAATGGCACCACTATGAACTCATAATGACCATACCTTGTTATGAAGGTAGTCTTGCTGATGTTTTCATCTCTGATCCTTACTTGATGATATCCTGACCCGAGATCAATCTTTGAGAATATCATTGCATCCTTTAACTGATCAAAGAGATTGTCAATCCTTGGCAAAGGACACTTTCTCTTTATAGTTACTTTGTTTAATTGTCTGAAGTCAATACACAATCTCAATGTCCTATCTTTATTCTTCACAAATAAAACTAGGGCACCCCAAGATTTAATGGAAAACGATACTTGGGATCTCGTACCTCTTTTAAAAGGAAGAAAACTTTTCAGATGTAAATGGGTCTACAAAACTAAGTATGCATCTGATGGAAGTGTTGAAAGGAAGAAGGCTTGGTTAGTTTCCAAAGGATTTTCCCAAGTTGAAGGAATTGACTATAATGGAACCTTTTCCTATGTAGCCAAAATTAATTCCATCCTCCTTGTTCTTTCCCTTGTTGCCTCACATAAATGGGAGGTCCATCAGATGGATGTTAAATCCGCCTTCTTGCATGGGTATTTGTAAGAAAAAATCTACATGGAACAACCTCCTAGATATGTGCATAATGACTCTAGCCTTGTTTTTCACCTTAATAAATATCTCTATGGTCTTAAGCAAGCTCCCCGAGCTTGGTATGCCAAAATTGATAACTTTCTTATTGATTGTTATAGTCCAAAAATGCCTTACCTATGCATACATGGCATTGGCGTTTCCACTTACACAATTTTCCAAATTATTGTTGAGGATCCTTCTTGAAGGGGAGAGAGAAGTAGAAGGACCAAAATTAGAGTTAGATTATTATGTTGTGCCATTGAAGATCAAGAAATTAAATATTGGAACTGCAGAAAACCCAAAGATGGAAAGTATTGGAGATTATTGGGATAATCAAACTGTAGAAAGAATCAAAAAATTATTGCGTGAGTAGAGTGATTTGTTTCTATCGGCATTTTCAGATATGAAGGGATTAGCAGGAGAACTTGGAGGGATGAATATCCCTTTGAAACCAGATGCGAGACCTATAATACAGAGACCTTACAGGTTGAATCCAATATACAAGGAGAAAGTGAAGGCATAAATTGAAAAGATGCTAGAAGCTGATGTCATAGAACCTGTGGAAGAATCAGAATGGATCATACCTATGGTAGTAAAGGAAAATAAGCATGGGGGAATAAGGATTTTTGTAGATATGAGAAAACTGAATGATGCTTGCTTGCATGATCCTTTTTCCACCCCATACAGATGAAGTTTTGGAGAATGTAGCAGGCCAAGAAGTCTATTCATTTACAGATGGATTTTCAGGATATCATCGGATCAAGATTGCACCAGAGGATAGACATAAGACCACATTTACTACAGAATGGGGATCATTTCAATATACAGTGATGCCATTTGTAGTGAAGAATGCACCTACAATTTTTTCAAGAGTAGTAGTAGCAACCTTTAAGGACTTTATTCATAAGTTTTTAGAAGTCTATTTGGATGACTGGACACTGTTTAGTTTACTGAAGGATCATCTTGAAGTGTTAAGTGATGCAGCCTCCCTTCCCTCCTGGGGATTCTGCGACCTCTCAATCAAGGATCTTCAAAATATCGAACCGAATCATCTCTTCGGGCCTCTAGCAGACCTTGGAATAACTTACAGAGGCCCCCTTGATTGTTACCTTGCAGGTTTGAATTTCCCGCAAAACCATTTTCTAGCGCCTATGGTAAGTTTAACTAATGGGCGCTAGCTCCTCTTTCTAGGCTCTTCTTCTCAGATGACCACGAGCTATGACCCGAGGATAAACCCTGAAAGGCACTTCAAAATTCAACGTTCAGTAGTTCCAAATGTTCCAACTCCTATTCCTCCTGAATTGCTTCACATCCAGAGTGACAATTTGAGTGCCACGTGATCCAACAACTAACATGTAGAATTTGACCTCTGTGATCTAACGACATGTGTCCACTCAAACTAAGGGTTGGGATTTATTTTCCCCAATCTGGTGATAAGTGTCCTCTTCATATCGACGATCACGATCTTCTTTAGCTCTCGGTTCTTCGGTATTTCTCTACCCAGAATTACTTACAAAACTCACAGATAGAGAAATTATATCCTAACCTAGCAGATGAAAACCTATCACATACATCTACAACATATACTCATAAACACATACACATATAACATTCAACGAATACATAAAACACATAATACTCATAGGCAGGAAAAACTGCTCATTGTATTAATATGAATGTCTATTTACAATGTGTACAAAAGCTCAGAATGCAACAGAGTCTCAACTCTCTCCTTTCCTTCTTCTCTCAATAGTTCTTGACTACTTTTAACAACTCTCAACAACCTCTACTGGGCATATTTTACAAAAATTTATACAAGAGGGGACTCGTTGAGTCTTTCCCTCCAAGCTACACTAGTGGTGTCTAATCACCATTTACAATGCCTATCTACTGAGGCATATTACATTGAATGAACATCAACAATTCAGATCTGAGGGGAAGCTCAAGATCTATACAACTCAGACCATATTAAAGGCTTTTCTATCTACTGCCTATACAAAGGCAATGACTCGACTCTTCCAGCCTTTCGACATTTAATTTCATTAATTACATTTTTAAAATTTAAAATGAGAGCAAAATTAGAGGGTTGGCGCCTCTCCCCTCCTTGAATGCACTTTGATGTGCTAACAACTGGCATGTTGCTAAGGTGAAGCGATGCTCTTGCATCATTAATACTAATGTTGGACAGATGTGGACAATGTCATATTTCATTGAATATTAAGAAATTCATTTTTAGCACACCTTCTGGTATTTTTTTAGGGCATGTGGTGTGTAAACAAGGTCTGCTGGTTGATCTTGCTAAAATTAATGTCATAGTGAACTTACCACCACCAAAGTCAGTGCACTAGTTGAAGAGTACACTTGGCCATATAGGGTATTATCAGAAGTTTATAAGGGGATATGCACATATTACTGCATCGATGAAGAAATTGTTGAAGAATGAAATTAAGTATCAGTGGAATGATGAATGCCATGAGAGTTTGGATATTTTGAAGGAGAAGATAGTAACTACACCAATTTTAGTATTTCCATATTGGTCAAAGGAATTTCATGTGCATGTGGATGCATCTGCAATAGCACTAGGAGTAGTACTAACACATCCAAGATAAGTTGATATAGATCACCATATAGAATTTTCAAGTAGGAAGCTATGAAATTCATAACATAAGTACAATACTACATAAGGAGAAGGATTGGCCATGGTGTATGCATTGCAAAAATTCATACATTGCCTGTTAGGGCAACATTTCAAGATGTTTACAGATCATTCTGCTCTTAGATATTTGGTCAATAAGCTAGTGTTGGGAGGAAGAATATGCAAATGGTTACTATTGTTTCAGGAGTTTGAATTTGAAGTTGTTGTGAGTGAAACCTGGAAGATTGAATGTAGGGCCATATCATCTATCAAGGATTACTAATGGAGAAGAAACAAGTAACTTGGAATACAACTTTTCAGATGCTCAACTATTTTCAGTACATATAGCTGATGAATATTTTGATCACATTATTGAATTTTTGAGTAAAGGATTTTCCCCAAGAGAATTTGATATTGCACATAAGAAAATTGGTGTTCAGAGTTGCAGACTACCAACTGATTGCAGGTCATTTATACAAACTTGGTACATACAACATTTTGAGGAAGTGTGTTATAGAGAATGCATATCCCATCATTTTGGCAGAAGCGCATGAAGGAATAGCTGGAGGACATTATCCAGGGAAGGCTACTATGCAGAAGGTATTGTGTGTAGGATTATGGTGGCCAACAATTCATAAGGATGCAAAGGAGTACTGCCATAGTTGTGATGTCTGTCAAAGGGTTGGAAAGCCATCTAGGAGGGATGAGATTCCATTGAGACCTCATGTTACTTTAGAAGTATCTGATAAGTGGGAAGTAAACTTTGAAGGTCCAATTAATCCACTAGTAATAAGATCAGGGGCTGGATATATTATTACAACAACAATATACTTGACCAGATAGGCTAAGGCAACAATAGTGAAGGATTGTAGCGTAGAGACTACAACATGATTTCTATTTGAACAAGTACTCACAATATTTGAATGCCCAAGAATTTTGATGAGCGATCATGGGACTCATTTTATTAATAGCACAATCCAGGCATTTCTTGAAGAATTTGAGATACATCATCAAAAGAGCACTCCATATCATCCTCATGAGAATTGAACAGTGGAAGCGTTTAACAAGATTTTGGAGAATGCCTTCACAAAGATTTGTAATGTAAACATAGATGAATGGGACTTGGAGGTACCAGTAGTACTATGGGATTATAGAACTACATGAAAATATCTAACATAGTAGACACCCTTAAGGTTGGTATATGAATAGGAAGTGGTAGTTCCCTTGGATTAATTGATACCAAGTCTACGCATTGTAGGTATTACAAAGATGACAGAAAGAGGTGTAGTACATGACAAATTAGCTCAACTCACGGAATTAGAAGAAGATAGAGTTATAAATGGTTTCCATTAGGAGGTACAAAAAGAAAATGATAAAGCATGGCATGACAGACATATCAAGAAGAAGAACTTTAAGGAAGAAGATTTGGTTCTCCTCTATGACATTAAATGCTTACAACACATAGGGAAGCTTAGAATGCATTGTCTAAGGCCATACCAAATAAAGTATGTCACAAATGGAGATGTTGTGCAACTGCAGGACTTAGCAGGTAAGGAAGTTTAAGGATCGGTGAATGGTAGTCAAATGAAATTGTATAGGGACAATCGACCCACTAACCCTCAACTACAAAAAAAGTAGAAAAATGAGTAAAAGACAAAAATAAGTAGGTAGATGGATAAGGGATACAAATCATGGAAAGATACAGCACGAAGAAGACAATAAATTGGTGCAACAAAATTGAAGATACTATGCGGAGGAAAGATAAAGACAACATGACGGGATGAAAAATGATCGAAAAAGTGAAAAAGTGGTGAATGGAAAAAACAGGACGCGTTAGAGCATTTATGACAAAGGTTATAAAAGGCGAAAACCACATAAAACGAAAAACACTTGCGATTTTTTAGAAAATGAGTGATAGAGAAAACATGGTGTGAGTGAGTAAGAATATTGTGAATATTCTAGCCGAGATTTGCAGCCAAGTTTTCCCGAGTTAAGAAAATGGTACCGCCAAAGTATGGAGAACCTAGTCATTTTGCGCGAAGAACCCAAAGCACTAACAAATTGATGGAAGATACAACCACGACGGTCGATGTGGAATATATTCCAACTATAGAGAGTGAATCAATCAGTTTGACGCAGGTCGAAGAAGAAAACCTAGAAGAAGTGGTGGAAGTCAGCCAAGTGGTGCAAGGATGAAACCCTAGGAAAGAAGAAAACACTAGCACAAAAAACCCAGGAGAAACACACGCAGAGGGAGAACATGGTGAAGAGCATAGTGATAAGATAGAATCAGATAAACCTACAACAGAGGAAACCCCATAGGTCAAGAATGATTGCGACATAGATGAAGAAATGGACGAGGAAGGAAATCCAGAGGAAACAACAACAAGGTCGTCGAAGAAAAGGGAAACAATGGAAAAAAAATGCACAGAAACACAAATTTTGTTGTCAGTGCCCCATATTTCAGATTTAGTCATCATTGTAGAAGATATGTTGGGATTTGTTCCCAAGTTGAGATACGCAGATCATGATGTCACAAAGGTAGAAAAATTTTGAGAGCTTGTGGAGGAGATTTACATGGAAAACATAGGGTCAACCTCGAAAGGAATCCCAATAATGGAGAACAAATAGTGGATAGACGAACTTCACAACTCTTGAATTATGAATTTACTGGAAATTCCTCACTTTGACAGGCAAAAAGACATTAATGCATGTGTAATTTTTTTTTTTGCATGCGTACATGGAGTTTTTTTTATGGATGGATAGACCTGTCTTGATCAATCTCAACTTAGTTGCTAATCTTATAGGACTTCCAACAGATGGGGTAAATCCAAAGCATTATCTTGATGAT
>JASDQU010688541.1:0-10012 GCA_032191745.1 Picea mariana
GATCAGTTCAAATAAATGCAGTGTCTTTTTGTATTTCGCGCCTTGGCGCTACAGTGATGTCGAATTGTTCAACTCTACAACCGCCGAACCCCGATAAGGCTAGCGACCGACCAATAGGGATGAATCCCTACAGGGTTAGAAAATGGCCTATAGGAACAAATCCCAATCAGGGCTAGAGAACAGCCAATGAGAATAGGCCCCATCGCACAGTTAAGTGGAGTACAGGTGGCAGAGGGGAAATGCGACATGGTAGTCAACAGAACAGGAGGGGGCCCCATTTCACATGCCACACTATTCCGGACCCCCCCCCTCATTAAAGGCAGAATGGCAAAGCGCGTTCGGAATTCAACTGAGCACCGTTGATGAAGGTGAATTAATCTCAACTGTTTGAGAGTTGCACGTCCGATTCCAGACCCCCCCCCNTCGCCCCCGCCCCCCAACCGCTAAAGGAGGAACAATAAGGGGGCTCCAGAATGAAACCTCAGCCGTAGATCTGGGCAGGTGGACTCTGGCCGTCCAGATCTACTCACTTCTTACCTTAATGCACACACATGCCCCAGCTTAAAGCTGACATCTCTTCCTCACATCCGACTTTTGTTAAGACCCTGAGATCCTTTGGAAGAATCTCGTCCTTTCATCAAGACTTATCATCGTGAGAGTCCAAACTCTCAATCACAGGTGTTAGAACCCTATATAATAGGGAATTAGTGTTCTGAATGATATTTATCTTTCCAGGCATATGTGTTCGCTCATGACGCATGGAGAAGGCGGCGGAAAGCGCCCGACATTGACCAAGCATAAGACGAGTGTTTGCGCGCAAGTTTCAAAGCGGGTTTTGGTGCAATTTTATCGAAAATTTTGAAGTGGTTTGAAATGACGAAATTTGACTCTTGAGGGTCAAATGCTAATTTGGGTTTTCATAATCTCTGTTTGGTGAATTTAAAAAAATAAAAAACAATTTGGCCCCTCGGCCTTTTGCTTCTATGCAGAGTTTTATGAAAATTTGAAAAATACTTTTTGCCAAAAAATTATATTGGCCTCGGGCCAACCTCCTAATGCTTGACACCAAGGGATAAGCACCATTCAATACACCAACAACAAACACATAAAGCAGCGCCAGCGCCAACGCCAACACCAAACCCCAAAGCCCAAGCCTCAGGCTCACTTATTTGACATAGCATGTAACTGTTGGCTAATTTAAATGCGCAAAGTTCATTCCACCATGCGAATGTGGGATATTGCCCACAGGAAACCAAAAAATATATGAAACACAGTTTTAAAACCCTCTGCCAGGTGTTTGAATCAGTTGCAAGGTGTCCAACGCAGAGAGACATGCGTGCATAGAAGGCGACTGCACATACCAGGTGAGCTTATAAACACTAGTTTGGCATCACCACCAGCGACAAAGATAAAGGTGTCGTTAAACATATGATAGAATCAGCCGTGAAGAATGGTAACCCTCTCGGGCTTATCCTCTGCATAATGCCTCAACAAGATAACGAACACCTTTATGCTACTGTAAATATGTTATGTGAGTTGAAGTTTGGTGTTTGGACCCAGTGTTGCTTGGCAGATCATGTCGAAAGAATGCAAGCCTGAGTACATTGCTAATGTTATATTGAAAATTAATGCAATGCTTGGCGGGCTGGAGTATCTTCCTTGTGAGAGGCAAGTTTCCAAGGGATTGCCCTGTCTCTAGTTCTCAAACTAGCAATGCTTATGGGGAATGGTTTACTCCTGATTATGCACAAAGGATCATCAAATCCTTGGCAATAACACACAATGCCTCTCATGAAAAAGAAAAAGAGTCTATGTCAAATATATTTTCTACTGCTGAGGTGAAGGGAGGGACAACTTCACCCATTGATAGCTCCAATTATGAAAATTCTCAGTTGAGGTTTGCTATAGCTGCTAGCCTGGGGAGCCAGAAAGTTTAGAGTTACTATCCGAATTCATTTGGCAGACCTTTTGACTGTATGCATAACATGTTAGAGTATGGAGATCCAGAATTGATGGTTGTTATTGCATCCAGTTTGAAAGATTTTTCTACCTCTGGTAGTTGAAAGCCTGATAATCTATTTGTAGCTCCATCAATGAAATTGCTGGGACAAGAGTCACAATTGTTGCCTCCTGTTGATGCTAATACGGAGGACTCTCTGCCAAACTCAATTACCTTGGGGCACACAAGTGGTTTACAAATTGAAGGCACCTGTCCTACGACAGAGGATAACTCGCCAGAGAAACAAGAACCAACCTCCACAACTGCAATGGCTATTGGCGTGGAGAACTCATCCTTATCCCAAGATCATACAGGCAACAATCAAGCATCTCACATTGCAACTCCAATGCTCAATGTGAATTCTGGCCATTCAAATGTTTCTCAATTAGCAGCTGCAATGGCAGCAAGCCTAGCTAATGTGCAAGTAACTCCACAAATAGATAGTCAGACATGACCAGGGTATGGTTTGGTGAATTCTGTACTCCTATAATACCATGGAGGGTACACTCAAAATTTGTTATACAAATGTCATAGTATCATTTGGAAGGATCCCTGCTCATTGGAAAAATATCCCAGCTCTAGTCATTGACTGAAACATGTGGCAAATAGGGAACCCGACTTCAACAGTCTCATCCACTTATTTAGGGAATAGTTATATAGGTGGCAGAGCAATCCCAGGCTCTAGAGGAAAACGTGACAATTGGAAAATGACAGCTTCCAGCCAGTCTCCAACAAAACCTCCAACGTTCAGTCTATTCGCCAGCGAATTTTAAACCTCCTCCAATATGCCAAATGTCGAGGCAGCTGTTACAATTGTAAATCTCCCTTTAGTTTACTAATCGATTCGTTTTAGATGGAAATTGACAGGTGTAGATTTTGGCAACTGTTTTCTATTTTCAGAAAACAGATTCATGGGCTCGGGTTTTGGAGGACAGTTATAGATTTTTTGTATTTATACACTTGTAAAATACTAAGAGAGGGTTCGACTGGGATGAATAGGAGAGGCTCGACCTGTGTGAGAGGTCTAGACCTGTAATTTTCATTTTCTTTGCTGGAGCATGGTCTGTGTATGGCCATATAATATTATTGTAATATTCAGATGATCAATTCAGAAATGAGCATGCTGTTCACAGGATTCCTGTGTAGAAATGTTGGTGGTGTTTTTCTCTGTTAATGTATTTCCTGTCTTCTTTACAATTTGTTTTCAGTTCTTATTACCAGAAGGAAAGTAATAGGGGCAAAATTTATCAGCAGATACTCTGCCTCTCAGCTTGTGGTAATCTTTATGTTTATCTTCTAAAAATCTAGTTTAGGAATTCTTAGCTGCTCCTTTGCCTAGCTTTTTCCTCCCCTACTTCTTCCTCAAACCAATGCAATCAAAACTTAAATCGATCCAATGTTTCTGCTACCTTTCCCTATGTAAAAGTCTTGTCCAGATCTGAGATGTGAATCACTTTTTAATCGCAGACCCTATTTGCCCAATGGCCATCCTTGTTGTCCCAAAGTAACCATCTCAAAATCAAAAACTCTATATGTTCATTGCTTTTATAACTAGCCTAAAACCCATCCCTTAAAAACAAAGCTAAATCTAAAAGAGAGATCCCTCTATGAGTCTTGGAGGGCTAGATCCAAGACTCGAAGAGGTTCGAGGTTACCTCTGTGATTGCCTCAACAGCCTTAGGCAAATTACAGAGAGCTAACATTTTTGGTGACTCCACTGGGGACCCTTCTCCAGAGCTGGACTTCAAGTTCAGTTTTGACTTCTGATGGTGAACAGAATCCAAACACCAAAAGGCTGTACCATTCACCTGGCGACTCCATTGTTCCAGATCCCGTGCTTCAAAGTTCACAAGTGACTTCACTGCTGAAGAATCCAGATTTCAAAGCCTTGGTGATGCTTCCATATGACAAGGTATGTGGAAGATCTTATATATTGTAAAGCTATCAAAGATTTCAGGGATAAGTTAGCAGATTTTCCAAGTGAAGAAGTTTCATTAACAAATGCGTTTCATTGTTGGAAATCGAAAAATGTTCCTCATGAAATTAAAATTCGTGTTCTCGAGCTGTTTGTTGAAAGACTTGAAAAAGATATTGAGCTTTTGAACATTCAGATTCAGTCTTGTAGTTTCCAACATCCAAAACAATTTTATGAGCAACTCACGTCTCCAAAACCAAAAGATATTGTGTCCTCTTTTGATTTTCTGATTAAAGAATATATTGTTTGCAAGCACAAGTCTGAAATTGAACAGTTGCATTCGGGTTCTAATATTGAGGACACAAATGGGGAACTTATCCATGTTAGAATGCTGAATGAATACCTGGAGAATCAACAAATAGATCGTATATTTATTGACCCGGTTGCAAATTATATGGAGCTCCTTTTCAGTGTAATTGTTCAAACATGTTTTTCCTGCAAGGACCCAAGCTATCACCAGCTGCCAGTACATACTTCAGTTTTGATTTTCATCAAGCATGACGAGGAAAACCAATCATGGGATCAACTACTTGGGTGGCTTCATTGACACTTTTTCATTACCTGATTGAAGCAGTAACGGTTAGCAAAGTAGGGTAGGTAGGAATGTGCCAATAAGCTCATCAGAATCAACATCTTTTCTTTTTCGTCTTTTCACGGCTTTATTTTCAATTTACAGCTTGGGGGCAGCCCAATGATCAGCTGGTCGGCGAAATTCAGAGTTCATGGATTCTAGACACCTCCTTCGGAGCTATCTTCCCCAGGTGGAGCCTATGTTAGAACCCTATATAATAGGGAATCAGTGTTCTGAATGATATTTAACTTTTCAGGCATATGTGTTCGCTCATGACGCATGGCGAAGGCGGCGGAAAGCGCCCGACATTGACCAAGCATAAGATGAGTGTTTGTGCGCAAGTTTCAAAGCGAGTTTTGGTGCAATTTTATCGAAAATTTTGAAGTGGTTTGAAATGACGAAATTTGACTCTTGAGGGTCAAATGCTAATTTGGGTTTTCATAATCTCTGTTTGGTGAATTTAAAAAAATAAAAAACAATTTGGCCCCTCGGCCTTTTGCTTCTATGCAGAGTTTTCTGAAAAATTACAAATACTTTTTGCCAAAAAATTATATTGGCCTCAGGACAACCTCCTAATGCTCGACACTAAGGGATAAGCACCGTTCAATACACCAACAACAAACACACAAAGCAGCGCCAACACCAAACCCCAAAGCCCAAGCCTCGGGCTCACTTATTTGACATAGCATGTAACTGTTGGCTAATTTAAATGCGGAAAGTTCATTCCACCATGCGAATGTGGGATATTTCCCACAGGAAACCAAAAAATATATGAAACACAGTTTTAAAACCCTCTGCCAGGTGTTTGAATCAGTTGCAAGGTGTCCAACGCAGAGAGACATGTGTGCATTGAAGGCGACTGCGCGTACCAGGTGAGCTTATGAACACTAGTTTGGCATCACCACCAGTGACAGAGATAAAGGTGTTGTTAAACATATGATAGAATCAGCTGTGAAGAATGGTAACCCTCTCGGGCTTATCCTCTACATAACGCCTCAACAAGATAACAAACACCTTTATGCTACTGTAAATAGGTTATGTGAGTTGAATTTTGGTGTTTGGACCCAGTGTTGCTTGGAAGATCATGTCGAAAGAATGCAAGCCTGAGTACATTGCTAATGTTATATTGAAAATTAATGCAAATCTTGGCGGGCTGGAGCATCTTCCTTGTGAGAGGCAAGTTTCCAAGGGATTGCCCTGTCTCTAGTTCTGAAACTAGCAATGCTTATGGGCAATGGTTTACTCCTGATGATGCACAGAGGATCACCAAATCCTTGGAAATAACACACAATGCCTCTCATGAAAAAGAAAAAGAGTCTATGTCAAATATATTTTCTACTGGTGAGGTGAAGGGAGGGACAACTTCACCCATTGATAGCTCCAATTATGAAAATTGTCAGTTGAGGGCTGCTATAACTGCTAGCCTAGGGAGCCAGAAAGTTCAGAGTTACTATCCGAATTCATTTGGTAGACCTTTTGACTGTATGCATAACACGTTAGAGTATGGAGATCCAGAATTGATGGCTGCTATTGCAGCCAGTTTGAAAGATTTTTCTACCTCTGGTAGTTGAAAGCCTGATAATCTATTTGTAGCTCCATCAATGCAATTGCTGGGACAAGAGTCACAATTGTTGCCTCCTGTTGATGCTAATACGGAGTACTCTCTGCCAACCTCAATTAACTCAGGGCACAAAAGTGGTTTACAAATTGAAGGCACCCATCCTACGACAGACGATAACTCGCCAGAGAAACAAGAACCAACCTCCACAACTGCAATGGATATTGGCATGGAGAACTCATCCTTATCCCAAGATCATACAGGCAATAGTCAGGCATCTCACATTGCAACTCCAATGCTCAATGTGAATTCTGGCCATTCAAATGTTTCTCAATTAGCAGTTGCAATGGTGGCAAGCCTAGCTAATGTGCAAGTACCTCCACAAACAGATCGTCAGACATGACCAGAGTATGGTTTGGTGAATTCTGTACTCCTATAATACCATGGAGGGTACACTCAAAAGTTGTTATACAAATGTCATATTATCATTTGGAAGGATCCCTGCTTGTTGGCAAAATATCCCAGCTCTAGTCATTGACTGAAACATGTGGAAAACAGGGAACCCGACTTCAACAGTCTCATCCACTTATTTAGGGAACAGTTATATAGGTGGAAGAGCAATCCCAGGCTCTAGAGGAAAACATGACAATTGGCAAATGACAGCTTCCAGCTAGTCTCCAACAAAACCTCCAGCATTCAGTCTATTCGTCAGTGAATTTTAAACCTCCTCCAATATGCCAAATTTCAAGGCAGCTGTTACAATTGTAAATCTCCCTTTAGTTTACTGATCGATTCGTTTTAGATGGAAATTGATAGGTGTAGATTTTGGCAACTGTTTTCTATTTTCAGAAAACAGAGTCATGGGCTCGGGTCTTGGAGGACAGTTAGAGATTTTTTGTATTTATACGCTTGTAAAATACTAAGAGAGGGTTCGAATGGGATGAATAGGAGAGGCTCGACCTGTGTGAGAGGTCCAGACCTGTAATTTTCATTTTCTTTCCTGGAGCATGGGTTGTGTATGGCCAGATAATATTATTGTAATATTCAGATGATCAATTCAGAAATGAGCATGTTGTTCACAGGATTCCTGTGTAGAAATGTTGGTGGTGTTTTTCTCTGTTAATGTATTTCCTGTCTTCTTTACAATTTGTTTTAAGCTCTTATTACCAGAAGGAAAGTAATAGGGGCAGAATTTATCAGCAGATTCTCTACCTCTCAGCTTGTGGTAATCTTTATGTTTATCTTCTAAAAGGCTAGTTTAGGAATTCTTAGCTGCTCCTTTGCCTAGCTTTTTCCTCCCCTACTTCTTCCTCAAACCGATGCCATCAAAACTTAAATCGATCCAATGTTTCTGCTACCTTGCCCTGTGTAAAAGTCTTGTCTAGATCTGAGATGTGAATCACTTTTTAATCGCAGACCCCATTTGCCCAATGGCCCTCCTTGCTGTCCCAAAGTAACCATCTCAAAATCAAAAACTCTATATGTTCATTGCTTTTATAACTAGCCTAAAACCCATCCCTTAAAAACAAAGATAAATCTAAAAGAGAGATCCCTCTCTAAGTCTTGGAGGGCTAGATCCAAGACTCGAAGCGGTTCGAGGTTACCTATATGATTGCTTCAATAGCCTTAGGCAAATTACAGAGCGCTAACAACGGGGCTCCTGAATTCTTGATCCCTGGTTTCCCGACGTGGCTAATATTTCGACACGTAGCCTCTATAAATTTGATCGGTCCAAATCTGTCCCGGGATTTCCACCATGGAAAGTCCCGATCTCTCATCATCAAGATTCCTGATTCCGTGATTCCTGATTTCCTGAAATGGGTAATCTTATGATACGTGGCCTCCGTCATTTGGACGGCTCAGATCTATTCCGGGGTTTACACCATGGAAAATCCCGAACTCTCATCATCAAGATTCCTGATTTCCCCAAATGGGTAATCTTACGACATGTGGCCTCCGTCATTCGGATGGCTCAGATCTATTCTGGGGTTTTCACCATGGAAAATCCTGAACTCTCGTCATTAGGATTCCTAATTCCGTGATTCCCAATTTCTCGAAATGGGTAATCTTACGACACGTGGCCTCCATCATTCAGACGGCTCAGATCTATCCTAGGGTTTTCACCACGGAAAATCCTGAACTCTCTTCATCAGGATTCCCGATTTCGTGATTCCTCGAAATGGGTAATCTCATGACACGTGGCCTCCGTCGTTCAGACGACTCAGATCTATCCTGGGGTTTTCACCCCTATACACTGGGGTCTTAATCCCTGGGTAACTCCTGATAGATCCAATGACTGTCGGGTTTTCCAGTCGAGATCTGATGGCTCAGATTGGTTCCTACTCGTTCATTCTTCCACGACTCCCTGGACATGGAAAAAATAAACGTCTCAGATACTCCCATGGACCTTGGAGATCTACGGTCCTGAATTCTTCACTGTCCATGAAGACACATAAAACAAAGGGGTAAGGCATTTAACACCCTACTTACTCCTACCAATCTAACGGTCATGCGTGACCACGGGTTTCCCAATGGAATCTCGTCTGTCAATTAATACCTATCAGGGTTAAGGCACTTAATGCTCCATCTTCTTCCTCCAATCTGATGGTCGTGAGTGACCACAGATCTCCCGACGGGATCTCATCCGTCGATTCGATACTTCATCCTTATGCTTCCATCTCAGGTTTTCAAGAGGATCGTTCCTCCTCGTGCAGGGTTACTAAGGCCTTACACCTTCACATTCTCTTTCCCAGTTCTTGATGGGATTTTCAAGGAGGGTATCTCTATGGGGAGGTTCACCTAGGGTACTATCTGAGGCAGATAAGGGTATCATCCTCCCGAGAACCAGATGTGAAGTCTGAATTAGATCGGTATGCATATAAATAACGATTCATGAGGACATAAGCCTTACATAGTATTTCCATACAAATATACAACTACTAGTACTGATCAAAATACCATACAAACATTCTTATAATGAAATCATTCACAGTTTCACAAATTATGAGCATAACTATCAGCATACATATATTTCAAGATGCCAAAGGCAAAACACTTATCATAAATAACACCAGGGGTCAAGCAACTGCTGATAGGGGTGCTCATTTCCACCCAACCGTAGGCTCAACGACTCCCAGCGGATTTACCACTAGACACCCCCGAGCTGAGACCACGATGCTGTGAGACTACATCTCCGTCTTCCAGTGACCAGGAATGAAGGTTACTCTCCTTCCTCTCTGCTATCACTCACTCTGAATTTTTCCAGAGTTCTCTCTTCTTCCCCTCGCATCTACCCCCAATCGCTTCCACCCCACGCCTTATCCTCTTGCGAGGTTGCATGTGGTGCAATTTCCCGCGCGCTGGTCAATCATGATGGCTCTACAGATGGGAGGTTCACCTCCCCATCCCTCATTAATTCCTGAGGAGCCATCAACCTGCCAGCCTGCGAGACATTTAATTCAGGGCCAGCGAGCCGCTTTTGGTTCTCCGGGCCATTGAAGTCCAAATACGGTGTTAATTCTTGGTGGAAGTTAATGCCACCTTTCCAGGTGCTTTCCACTACCATCGTGGTCTCTTTTTTTGCACATCCCCTCTTAGCAGTCCTATAATATAAATTCATAATGTTATTCACATTTATTGACCTTTTCCATAAGGTCCATTCACATCACATATTCACATTCATGAGTTTTCCACAGTTCTGGCCAGTCCAGTTATTTTTACAAACTGGGGGAAATAAGGTGTTACAATTCCCTCCCCCTTAAAGGAACATTGTCCTCGATGTTCTTATCTTTTAACATGAATTGTATGTACAGAAGTAAACAAAATCGGATATGCCTGTCTCATGGCATCCTCCATTTCCCATGTAGCCTCATCTGGGCCAAAATGTCTCCACTGCACCTTTACCTATGC
>JASDQU010688541.1:22782-38505 GCA_032191745.1 Picea mariana
ATTATAGACCTTTAGAAATCTAGCTAAAAACTCCTACACTATTTCGTCGGGCGCTCTCCTCACGTTGTTATACTGAGTCAACAACTGAAGGGGATTTTTCTTGTCTCCCCATTTTGCAAGGAAGCTGGTTTCAAAGGCCTCAAAATATACGATACTAGCTATTGGAAGGGCTCTGAACCACTTCCTAACTTTTCCTACAAGACTTTGTGCAAATAGTCTCATTTTTACATCTTCAAAATCTACTTCTTCCAAGTCTAAAAAATCATTGAACTAGTCTAGATGTTTCTGAGTTGACACAGTACCTTCAACATCATACAATTTAATACTTAAATTATACTCTCAAGGAAAATCATGTAGCTGAGCAGTCAGTATGAGAGGATCAAATCTAGCTGCCATGGTTACTGTGAGGGGACAAAGTGGCTATTGGTTCTAAGTATGGATCACTATAGGCTTCACAGATACAACTAAAATCAAATCTTGGAATCTCTTTTCGTCAAAGATAACCTTGCTCAAACAAGATTTAGATTTAGTTCTGAACAGAGTTTGTTCAAATTTTACATCAAACTCAAGGTCTTCAATGCTCATTACTCCATCCTTAGGTAAGGAAAGGTATCGGTTTAAATGAAACACTGGTGTTACTTTATTTTCTTTTATTTTATGTACAATATTTTTAGGATCAGACACAGGGATTGCAACTTCTGGGTCTGGGTCGCTACTGGTGTGAATTCTCTTAGGAGCCAGGGTTTCTAGCTCACACTATTTTGTGCAACTGGTCTCTTGGTAACAAAGTCGCCAAGGAAAAAATAATCTTATCCAATAAGGTATTCAATCTAGTATCACCCTCAGGGATAAAAAATAAACCTTTAAGTCATTTTTCCTAGGGAAGATTTCTCTTTCGTTCCTAGGCAGCGGCGCCAGAATGTTAACACTCTGTAAATTTTGTCTGGATGATAGAAAAATGACATAGGTAATTGTTTCAACCTACTTTAGAGCTAAACACTAGCCTTCTCAACTCAGAGAGGGGTCTCTCGTGTCATTAGGTATTACTTTGGCAATGAGTGGCTAGATTTGGTTTGTTTTAGGGGATTTTTATAACTTTGCTAGCTAGGAAGGGGAGGGACACTTAGGGATATGGATTTGAAATTATGAAAGTGAATAAAAACAATGACTGGCTGGTAGAACTCTCCATAGGATAAAGGCTAAATGAGGCGATGAATCTGAGTTATAAATTGTATTTAAGCATGGTGTAAGAGGAAGGAGAAAACGAATAACTGCATCAGAGCATTACTGAAATGAATTCTAAATTAGTTAAGAAGAAATATACATAGTTTAAATTGCTTAAGCCGAGACCATCATAAGATGAATTATGGGCCTTTAAATCTCCAATGTAAACAGAAGAAAATGCAAATGGAATTGAAGAACACAGGAAATACATACAATGAAAGGAGACAAAAATCATATCACTACAATTAGAATCTTTTCATAGAGACTTCAAAAGCTTCTTCATGTGTATTCAATTCAGCTCCAGAAAATTACAATTGAGTTCAGAAACAACAAAAAGGTTCCCTTGCACTTCTGCCAACATTAATTCAATCAAAAATTCTAGTACTTATACAATTCGATTATATTGGCTGAACTGAAACGTTTTAGCTTCTAAAACTAATCAGAATAATTTCAACTGAAAGTCTCGACATGTGAACTGATTTACAATGGTTAACAAAAAAATTTCATAAACTAATGGACGATTTCTCTGAATTCTCACCTTTTGTCTTCACCATATGTCTTGCTTTAATCTTCTGTCGAACTCACCAATCTGGTGAAACCTAGAGGCTATTTGTTGGTTCCTTGAAAAATGAATTATGTCTTTCCTAACCACATGATCTCTTTCCACTTCAAGTCAAAAGGAATATCGTAATCCATCATTTCCTTTATCAGGATATCCAAATCGATGCAAGTAGCACCAGTCATAGTTGGCAACCCAATCTTTATAGTCTTGCACTGATTTAAGATCTCAAAATCTGTGGTCAAATATTCCACCAGATTTGGTCCTTTCAGGTTTTCCATTAGGCCTTTGAATTTGGAATGATCCATCCTTCACTGGGATAGGAGAGAATTGTATTCTTCTTGATTGTATAATTTCCCTTTTCCATCCCAAAATGGTGGGAAACCTTTGATAAACAATTTCTCAAACAGATCCTTGAATTCCTGTATTCTCTACTCCATTTGTACGGCTTTGGTTTGAAATGACTTGAGAAAGTTGTGCTTAGTAATGATCCTCCTAGCCCAAATGATCAGTGTAGTCCTCTCTTTGACCCCAATGGTGTGAAGTTCAATAGTGGGAACAAAATTCAACCAATTTATAGCATTCTGGGCCCACTTTGAGGGATTTTTCACTAGTGTCTCATTCACAACAGTACATCTTCTTCGGGCAGTGATAGCCATGCTATCTTTGTCATTTATGAAATTCGGGTACACCCTAAACTTAGCAGCTTCAACAACAATAGAATCCCAGATTACATGTTTAGATCCCTGCAAATGTTCTTTACCTTTCAACCTCATCTTCAACTTGTCTACTCTTTCTTGCAAATCTTGATTTTCCCTTTGGAACTGGGCCATCTTCTCATCCTCTATTTTGATTTCTTATTGCATCTTTTCCATGACCCCCTTAAGGATTTTGATTTCTCCTGCCCTCAATCTTACTTGGGACATAGATTGGATGATATCTTCAGTGTTTGAATCAGCTCCTGTTGTATCAGGTACAACTCCAACCATGTTTGATTCCTCTACCTGTCCTTGTGACCAATTTTCCTTTTCCTTCTCCAGCTACAATACTTTGTCTTTGTAATTCAGTGCTTCTTGCCCAAATGTCTCTTTTTCTTTTTCTAGAGAAATCAAATCTGTTGTTTGTGAATGCTTTGTGGTAGACATATTTAGCCTCTTCTTCATGCTTTGAATCATCTCATCTTTCTCATCTAAGGAATATTTTACCTCTTGAGGGCCTTCAAATTCTAATCTCTTGACTTGAGTCTGCCAGGATCTACTGGATTCTTTTTCTTTCCTCAATTGTTCCTCCAACTTGAGTGTATGAGGTGTCATCCTTGCAACCCTCAAACTCAGACTTAGGTAGTTTGAATACAACATGTCACTGGTGTTTCTATGAAATTTCACCTTGTCTGGGGCACTGATATTTTCATAATGCAACTTAATTTCAGACACTTTATCCTCATCTGCCACTGCTATGTTGAGTGTGTTTATTTCTACATGCCTAACTGAGAAGAAGAATTATGCTGAGAAACTATTTCTACCTCGATAATCAAATCTCTTATTTCACTCATGGACAAGCTCCCTTTCACAACATATTGATTTTCTAAATCTTCTTTGGATTGGTAGACTTCCCTAGGTGTCTTATCAAAGACAATTTTCTTGCATGATTTTTTTATCAGCCTCTTCATTTTTGGTCCCACTCTCCACCATTTCCATATTCATTTGCTTGTTAGGTTCTTCTTCTTTCAGGTTTACGATTTGTGCAGACTGTGTGATTTTCATTTTCTTGAGAACACTTTGTTGATCACTAGTGCCCAGGGCCTCTGAACTGCTCCTTTTGCAATAAACACTTATCTTGGAAGATTTAATAATCATCCTTGGAGGAGTTTTTTGTGTCTGGGTTTGTTGCAGGGTTGGCTCTATTTGTTGTGTTTGATCATGCTACAAAATGATTTCCATATCTGCACAGTTTTCCATATTTTCCAGTTTATAAAAACCTTCAACATACTCATGTTCATAAGAGCCTTGTTTTCTCATTAGCCTTCTTTTAAATATGACCTAGTGTGGATCATATTTTCTCCCTTATAACTGTGCAAATCCAAACTCCTTGAGCTTGGCCTAGATCTGAGGGAAGCATGATCTAGTCTTTACAAAAAAGGGTCCTATTATGAAAGGAAACTTTAAGTTGGATGCTTTGTGCATTTTCAGAAAATGTTCTGTTTCTGAGATGATTCTTTACCTGATAAACTCCAGGGAAAATACTCTAGGAGTCAGGAAAATAGGTAGAAGGTAAGGCGCCTTTTGATAACCATATACCCAAATTGCAGTAGAGTGCATGAACAACACCCAATCTCCTACTCTATTCTTTAGATTGGGCTACAAATAACTTTTCATTTCTTCTAAAACCCTTGGAAGGATGGTGCTGAAGATTAAGATATAAACTATGGACATGATCTTATTTATAAAAATGAGAATGGTGATCCTTTTGCATTCAGTCGAGATGAATTCAACTTCAAGGAACTCTATCTTGTTTGTCTCTAGCAACATTCTCAGCAAGTGTGTGTAATACCTAAAGTGCCTTAGTGATTGGAAGTTCACTAGCTGCTTCTGTACATTATTAGCTATGAACTCTTCAAAATTGATACAGACTGATTGACTGGACTATGACTGGAAAAATGTCAACAAAAAACCCAACATGACCTCAACTACAAATTTTTCATTATCTAAACCTAAAATATGACTGAGTATGGAACAAGCCCACTGGACCTCAATAACCATGACACTTACATTCATAGGCAACGACAGACTCTCAGAATGATGTTTGGTTTTAACAATGGTATGAAAAAATAGGGTTTTGACCTCAGGGGGACATTCTCTGTAGACTATAATTAGCTTCTCTTCCTCGAAGGTTTCATATGCTATGGGGGGAGACTCTGGTGTACCGAGGGCATGTCGAATTGATGGGCTATCTACTCTGCATAGGACCTCTCACCCTAACTTATTTAAAATGACCTTTTCTTCCTGCAAGTATTATTCTTCACATCAGCTTATGAATTCTGGGAAAGAGAATGCGACTTCGATGTCATAAGGGACTATGGAGGCTTGGACCGCTTCGAGGAAAGGTATTTTTTTCCCCACATTATCTAAAAAATTGGATCTGGATACGAAGATGGTTGAGACAGTTATTTCTATGTCATATATCAAAGTCTCTGTCAATTAGGGCTTCTTCTTTCAAGGCGGTATCTTGTTCTGTTATGGATAAAATGATAGGATTCATGGCCATGATGAAAAATACCTATGAATGAGTGGAGAATGCGCAATTTTTGTTCATTGTTGAGCTTCATTTCGAATGGAGCGTTTCTGCCAATTTTCAAATGTTCATATGATTTGAAATATCATAAAGTAATGACCAAGGCCCTCCTTTTATATATTCTTTCCGATATCGTGGGCGAGGCAAAGTGGTTTGGGGTAGACCGATTTTCACTCCAATATGCCTTTGGTGGCACCACATAGTTGTGAGCTGAAACCATAATATTTTTATCGGCCCACTCTCAAATGATTAAACTTTGCACTAGTTCCCCGCCCGATATGGTTTCTAGCTGTTGATTTGGGATGCTTGATACCTGTGGCTCGTTGGGTTGCATCAATTTCCGCACCTCTTCTATATTTCGCCTTTCTCTGCTAGGTGTAACCCTATTCTCCAAACTCTCACATCTCCACACCGATCTATCCCCTCACTAAATCTTGAGTCATTATTTTCATCTAAAAATTGTTATGGTGATAACACAGGAGATATGGAATATCCCTGAATCCTAGGAAGTCCCACTTTGCCATGCCAAAAGGAAATCTCTTGGGACACATCATATCATCAAGAGGTATAAAAATTGATCCAAAGCGAGTTTATGCCATTCAAAAGATCGAAATCCCTAGAAATAAAAAGGCTATTCAGTCTTTCATTGGCAAGATAGACTTCCTAAGACGCTTTGTGCCAAATTTAGCCGAAATTCTTAAGCCTATCACTAACATGTTGAAGAAATATGTTGTGATAAAATGGTCGCTAGATGAAAAATCAACATTCCAAAGTATCAAGAAGGTTTTAGTTGAAGCCCCTGTATTATCCATCCCTAACTATGCCAAATATTTCTTCATCTTCTCTTTCGCTTCCAAGGAAACCATTGTTGGTGTACTACTGCAAAAAAATGGAGAAGGGCGTGAAAAACCCATAGCATTTTTTAGCAAAGCCCTCTGAGATGCTGAACTAAAGTATGATATATTAGAAAAGAAGGCTTATGTTCTGGTCAAAGCACTCAAGGCCTTCAGGGTATATGTGTTACAGTCTAGCATAACAACCTTTGTTCCTAGTAGCAGTGTCATAGAGATTCTGGTCTAGCTAGATAGTGAGGGAAAAAGAGGGAAGTCGATTGTCAAACTATTGGAGTATGACCTACACATAAAACCCACCAAGATGATCAAGGGATAAGGACTTGCCAAATTGTTATCAGAATAAAACTTTAAGGTGCTAGAATTGCATCAAATCTTCACCCGATTAGATGCACCCATCATACAGCCTGGACTAGACATCATGTAGGTATTTGAAAATTACTCCTATTCACCTTGGTATAGAAACGTCATTTATTTTCTACAGTGTCTTGAATTTCCACCATATGTGAAGAAGACAAAGGCTAGGTCTCTCAAATTGAAGGCTATCAAATGCTTCATTTAAAACCAGAACTTGTATTGGAGGGATCCTGTTGGCATCTTATTAAAATGCCTTGATGAAAATGAAGCCAAACAAGTTACAATAGACATGCATAGAAGAGTATGTGGAAGAAACCAACATTGGAAGGCCACATCTCTCAAGATCCTAAGGGTAGTGTACTATTGGCCCACCCTTTTCTCTGATATATTTACTATTGTTAGGGCCTGCAATGAATGTCATAAATTTGCAGGAAAACATAAGTTACTATCACTACCCCTAAAACCTATCACTTCTAGTGGTCCATTCCAAAAATGGGGTTTAGAATTCATAGGTGAGATAAATCCATCCTCCAATGGGAAGCACAAGTGGATTCTCACTGCCACTAACTATTTCACCAAGTGGATTGAGGTTGTGCCCACCAGGAATGCCATTGACAATGTTATCATGAATTTATTGGAAACCAATATTTTTTCCAGATTCGTCTGCCCCAGCAAGCTTATCACAGATAATTCCCAAGCATTCAAGTCCAAATCCATGATTGAATTATGTGGTAGTTGTAACATTTCTTTGACACATTCCATGCCTTATTACCCTCAGGGGAATGGTCTAGCAAATTCATCAAAGAAAACTCTTATTAGGATTATCAAGAAGTTGTTGACCGAAAACAAGAAATCCTGGGACTCTAAACTCAAGTATTCTTTGTGGGCCGATAGGATCAACACCAAGAAGTCTTTGGGAACCTCACCAATTCAGCTTGTCTATGGTGTAGACGTTTTTTTTTCCACCCAACTTGGTATACCAGTCCTAAAATTCTTACAGGAATATATTGAGGAGCCAAATGAAATCCAAAGGAGAATATTCTAGATCATAGAGGTTAAACAAAAGAGAGAAGAATTGGATTAGAGGACTGAAGCATACCAGAGCAAGATTAAATTAGCCTCTAACAAGAAAACCAAGAACAAGATATTTCAAGAAGGTGAATTGGCCTTGAGGTGGGATGCCAGAAGGGATGACAAGTCCAAGCATGATAATTTTGATAACCTCTGGTTTGGTCCTTTTAAGGTGGTTGAGGTTCTGGACAATAACACATTTATCTTTCACAATCTAGATGATACAGAGATCTTCGGAGGCCCAGTAAATGGGCGCTTCCTGAAACACTATTTTGTTTAAGGATGAGGGAAGGTCCCTCTTGTACCATAGATGATTTATTTTTATTTTTGCATTTGATTAGTTAGTTGTGTGAGAATAAAGACTCCATAGCCCAACAAAGGCACTGGGGTGTAACTGCAATTTCAAGTTTCAAGTTTCAATCTAAATAAGGACTCCATATCCCAACAAAGGCACTGGGTTTAGATTCAGTGTTAAGTTTCAGAGATGCGTGGCTGAGAGATAGTGGCAGAGATACATGGATGGTAGACAGAAATGGAGATAAGAAAAGGAAGGTGGGACAAGTTATTAAATTCAAAGGCACTGATATGTTGTTCTTAGCACCTCATAGGGAAGTGTTATCCTTGATTGTAGCCAATGTTGTAGCCTAGGTCTGCACCCCTGATCCTCCTCTCTCATTTCCCTATGCCTTCATCAATTTTTTTTCCTCTTCTGGCTGGTGAAGTCGGTTTCCTGTTACTAAGTGACTTGGTTTTTTATGGTTTCTTTCTTGATTGAGTCTTCGTGCATTTTTTTCTAGTTTTTCTTGAAGGATAATTACATGTCATCATTTGATTTGGAATTCTTGTCATCATGTTTTCCATTGATTGAGCTCACAACAAGTCGACCAAACCTTTTTGTATGCATAGGGAATGCCCATGGACAAAACAAAACAATTCAAAGAAGTCAATTTCGGGCTCAGATGGTGGGGACATACAATTTAAAATTGCAATGATTGAGATCCAACAGGCCACTCAAATTGACAGATTTCGTGCATTCAGGGTTTCAACATTGTGTGAGGTTTAGTGACAAGCATAGATCTCCGAAGAGAAAAGTGTCGAAGTTATGAAGACATGTGGAACTCATTAGTCATGACACATGGCACTCATTTTAGGTCATGTTTTTGCATCATTCACCCATTTCCAGCTGACACGTATCACTCTTCTTTTATTGACACATCATTCACGTCACTTTTCAAGCTCGTTCATCCGAGAGGTTTTGGTCCAGAGAAAGCACCAAGCCCTGAACTGTCGAAGTGTCGAAGTTATGAATGCGTGGCATTCATATGTTAATATGTGTGGCACTAATCTGTTGAGACACATATCATTCAGCTGGAGACCCATGGAATTCATCTGTTGTGACGTTTGGCATTCATTCCAAACACCTTTGGGCACGTCATCCACTCAATTTTGAGTGACACATGTCACTCTCCCACTGACATGTCACTTCGGGCCCATAATACTTCGATCGATTTTCATGATTTACACTCCAAAATGCCTGAAGCACGTGGCACTCATCCATCAACACTTGTGGAGCTCCTCCAAGGAGACATGTGGCTTCCATATGGACCTTACATGTGGCACTAATTTCTTGTCATTTGGGTTCCATCATCCGCTCATTTTTTAGTGACACGTGTCACTCACCTTATGTGACACATCAATAGTCCTGAAATCATATGACATCAGGCCACCACGTCACTTCGCAAGTTCACTCTTCGGGATATTCCAATCAAGAACAAGCATAGAGCCCTGAAGCTCGAAGTGTCAAACTGCAGAAGTCCTGACGTAATTAAGGTTAAAGGTAATCTCAGGTTAATAAGTGATTAGTGTTGGTTAACAGCTTCAGGGGTTCTTTCCTCCAAAGGATATGCATCCTCTACGCTCTGAAACCTCTTAATGTCGAATTTACGAAGTGGCTTACCCACATTTATTGCATATTTTAAAGGTTTAAAAAGGGTCACCAAACCAGGAATGGGAAAACTACACGTCCAGACTCTAGAAAAGTGCAACAAAACTTGTTTCTATCCTCAAAAAGATAAGTGGGGAAAAGACACGGCCACACTTCCACTTGTCTCCAGTGGCCCCCAACAATGTGTGTGCATGCCATGATCGATACAAAACTCAGTTCTGTCACTCTTGGTCCTTTCAGTCAAATCTCAGTTCGCTCCAACGTATGCATCAGTATTATATCATTTCTAGTAGAAGTTTTCAGTTATTTAATTGGTAGAATCTTTTAGTTTAAGGAATAATAAGTGGTCCTCTATGTGTGATAAGAACCACTCCTTTTTTATTAAGTCAAGTTTGGAGTATTCATTAACATAATCCAATAGTGTGTTTTAGTTAAGTTAATAAGTTGTTTCATAGCCGAAGTGTAGAGCTAAGCCTTAGTTCCACATTGGTAAAGGGACTCTGCATTTATGATAAATATATAGTTTATGTATGTTTTGGGGGTTCGATTTTTGGGAAAGGAGATCAATACATCAGCTAGAGGAACCTGTTCTATACATGGACTAAAGGTGTCTACCCGGTGAACATACTTTTGATCACAATGTTTTTGTCCAAATCTTCATGTTTTTTTTATCTCATCTTGAATGCAATTTTTTATTTGTGCAAAGTACATTTCATTTCCTTCAGCTATTGTATAAGTTATCTTTACGAATATGCAACCTATAACACAACTAATGCTTTGGTGAAGATTTGTCTTTTTTGAAACTCGTGGGAGCAATTGTGTTTTTGATACATGTTTAATGTCTTGAAATGATATTTTAAGTATTAAACTTCTTGCAATAGATTATTCATTGAGTGATTTGGTGTTCCCTTTATTTTTATTATTTCACTTGTCTATCATTAGTGTGCCACCATCCAAGCAGGACCCTCATCCATATCATTTTTCCAACCCAACAATGCTCTTGTCTTGGTAAAATCAACCCTCTAACTGAACAACATAATAAAAAAACCAAACATTCTAAACTTGAGGTGCCCTAGCTTTTTCCTTTAACATTCAGGTGTAGACTTTAGGACCAACATGAGCAATGTAAATGTATTATTGTTTGAATTGCAAAAAACTAATTGTGGGGGAGAATATTTGAAAGTATTGGCCATGATATCCCTAGAGTAAATAATGTGAAAACTATAAGAGAGTGTTCATTATATCGAATGACACCAAATTTCCCTTGTCGAGGATAAAAAACCTCCTCTGGTTCCCAAGGAGGAATCAATTAATGAAGAAAGGACTGGTGGTTGAAACATCAACCACCCCCATGAATGGAAGCATGGTCTAGTTGCATAAGGTCATCCCGAAGTACCACATGGTCCTACAGACCCAGAATGACCCAAGTTTCCTTCTGACAGAAGGAACATGATAGGAAGGATAACCTTCTCAAGGAAGGATGTGCGTGCAAGGAATGAAAATAATAAAAAAAGGGAAGAGAAGAGAACTCAGAGAGATCTCTAGATGAGAACAAGACTTGAGCAGAAGGCCATGAGATTAATGGTAAGGAAGCATCTGATAAACCTTGCAGAAGCTGTGAAAGAGAAAGGACCTTTAAGAATTGGCATAAATTCCTTAGTGATATCATGGCTTGACATGGGGGTGGACAGAGCGCTAAGAATATATGCCTCTAAATCTATGGTTGGGTGGAAAGGGGGACACCCACAGTCAGTAAGTTGGATGCAACCTGTAATAGATAAGTTTTCTCATATCTTGTGTAATTGGACTATAACTGTAGATTAATGTTGGATATCTTATGAATGTTGCAGGGATGTGCATGTTTGCTTGATGGCTAGATTGTATCCCTTTATCTTTACTTGATAGTATAGTTAAGAAAGTAAGGAACTATATGGTTTGTATATGTAAATACTTGAGCCCTATAGTGGCTCAAGTTTAAGAAGATTAACTATGAGTTCATCAAACTTGGACATAGTTTCCCCATATGCATGTCAATATTCCAGTTATTTGAGTCTCCTAGGAAAAAGGGAGTTTGTTAATTTCAGTAGAAAGAGCACAAAGTGTGCACTAGTGCCTAATTCCTTCATAACTAATGAAACTAAGGAAGGATAGAAAGATTTAAGTCTCGAAAGGGAAGATCCTTTCATTTGGAAAGACAAGAAAACAAGATCCATTCGAGAGGACCCAAGATTTGTCATGACCTTTATATTTGGAGAAGGAGCATAGGTATTAACTCCTCGACTCCTTCAATCTTCGTGAGTTCAGAGAACTTTGGTGTTCATCATAAGGGAGACAAATCCTCTGAAGTCTAGGAGGCCAAAGTTAATCTGGGCTATAGATCTGAGGATTCCCAGGAACTATCCCAACCGTAGGATCTATGATGTGGTCATATCGATGTTGACTACTTTAGGAGGGGAGGATAGGGGTGTTGTAACATCAACCCCCCCCGAAGGTTAGAGTCACAAAGTAATGTGGATCATGGATCCTTTGGGATCCCTCTGAGCTATCGATATACAGGGGATGTGTGGCGCTATATCCTTTATTCCAGAGACTGATCACTCTAGGGAAGTTGAGGGGTGGTGTGTCAAGAATCTCTGAAGCCCAAAGTACTGAGAGTCGTCAATTCGAGGATGCTTCGGTACTTTTACCAACCATCAGATCTGGGTTGTGGTCATCCCGTTGCTGACCAACTGTGGGAGAAAAGAGGAGTTTGCATTGTAAAAATCTCGAAGGCCAGATTTGTGAACTAACGTTATCCATGGATCTATGGATCCACGTGGTTGAATCTTGACCATGATATTTGAGGGATGTTAGAAGGTTGTTATTCTGGTGTGATGTGGCAAGTCGATGTCACCAGGGTGATGTGAACCCAGGATCGATGTGCCACGTATCAGTTTGATCTATTCTTTTCATAGACCCTATATTCCTATTGGAACGTGACATGTGTCACCCATGACCCTTCTATGTGTCAGCCCCTTGTACGTTCTTGTCTAGCCAAAGTGGTTGGTGAAGTGACTGAAACTCTAGGAGTTTGATACTTCATGTCTCAGAAGGATTTTGGGTGTAGCATAATAGAGGGACCCAAAAGGTCCGAAGGTCAGAACCACATGGAAATATTATGGGAATTCAAGAGTTTGGGACTCCGGAAGGTCTTGTGAATAGACAGTAAGGAGGCATTCAGTGCCAAAGAACCAAAGTGATGAAGTTCCTATTGTCCTGCATGTTAGACACCTACGTGTTAGATGAAGATTGATTCTAGTCGTGGGATCAAACGATGGATGAACTTCCACCATGGATGAAGGAACCTGGAGACAATAAGTGTGAGTTGGATTCATGTGGACACCTTTTGGTCTTAACCAATGAACACCCAAAGAACTTTGGAAATCCATAACTTGTAACCCAAAGCTCAGATTTGAGCCTAGTAGCAGTCATTAGAATGCTACGGGTAAGTATAAGAGAATGAAGACCTCGTACAAAGGATTTGAGATTTTAAGGAGAGAAAAATTTTGATGCCCCATCCCTAGGAAAGTTACTCAAGGGTCGGGTGTGTTACAATCTGAGATCCCTCTCAATATACAATTTTTGTTTAGAAAAAAGATCCTTTCTCCTGCAAATACCCTTTAAAAATAATGAAAAAGTTTGAACATATGTAAGTACATTCCTCTTACAATATCGACAATTAGTGGCACCATATGGCAACAACGACAATAAATAACAAACCTTTAAAACTTAAAAGGTGTTGTAACTTGTAATTTAAATTTAGCTAGATATTTTCTAGGGTAAGGTGCACTAGCACAATAAAAAATAGTCTCAACACTTCACAAAAAACTTTCACTGCTACTACAATTGCAACTGCAACTGCAACTACAACTGCAACTGCAACTTAGGGTTTTATGAGGAAGCCCTAACTTCTCAAACTTAAAATTTCAAAATTCTGATCCAGGGACTAGATGAGCCCTCCTAGGGCGAGTTCCTAGGTGTGGTTACTTTCTCCAATGTCCTCCTCAAACAAGGAAAATGTCACACTTAGGGTTTATGCAGAAAGACTAATTTTGCAAAAATTGCAATACTGAAACTGAATCTTGGAGAGGGTGCATTGTAGATAGCCACTTCTTATAAACTATGAGCTGGTCTCTTTCAATCCTACTCTAATCACATGTTGAAGTTTTACTTATACAACTAGAAATTACAATTCTTATTTATTATTACAATCATTTAGCACATTAGCTGTATAAATAAGATCACTTAAAGAGAGGCAATCATGAAAACAATAGAGACACACAAGTTATCCTGGGAAACCCTCATGGGGAAGAAAAACTAGTAGAGACTTCCTCAATATATATAAACCAAAAAAAAAGTAGAATATCCTCCTCTATTCCTTCACTAGGAAAGAGTAGTGCACCACTTAACCAAGAGATACCAAGAGATATACCAAAAACCTCCTTGATGTCGCCCCTAGCTGTAGCAGCTACTCCTCCAAGACTTGCACACTTTTTCCTCTTGTTTCAAAGCACATAAGTGAGTTTGCAAATGAGGTGTTATCCTCCTTTATAAATAGTAGTCTGGCCTCCCTTAATTAGGTTTGGGCCGTCCTATCACTTTACCCTTTTAATTTACATTTAATTGTCAAGGCACAGAAGGATGGACTTTTACAAAGGCACAATAGGGCCTAATTAAAAAATATAATATAATAATATTATTCAACACTCCCTCTTAGGTAGAATATTCTTCGAAGTTATAATATTTCAACACATGTTAGAATTAGGGTTTCCCCTTATTCGGTCGTTTAAAATTACCTACACAGAACAACTAATGCAAAAGGGTTTTCATTGCAAATTTTGTTAAGTTGTATTTCTCTCTATTTCAGAAGTCTTTAAAAATGAAATTGTATCATAATTTTGCATGTTTTTAATTCGTGGACTGACACCTGGGTTGGATGGGAGTATGCACATATTTTGATTCAGGTTCATTGAATCATGCATAGGGATAGAAAAATGATTTAGATATGACATAATTTAATATCATAACCATTTCAATGATCTCCTGCATGATTTTGAAGCATTTGGCACGATCTTTTGTTTTGAAGCACACTTGAAATAATGATTTCTCCTTGTGCTACAAGAATGAAAACATTTTTGTAGCATCCTTGTTTATTCATTATCCTTTGGAAATTGATATTTTTATTGGAAATATGAACAATAGATCTGATTTCACACATCCTATCTATGCAAAAATTTCAACCTTATCCTCTAAGAAGAAAATGAAAATGAACTTAAGAAAAAAAAATCACACCAAGATGAAAACGTAAAGTATTAAAGAGGTGCAACCAACAAAGGAAAATAGGCTCAAAATAGGTTTTGATAGAATATGATTAATTTTATGAACAAGAAAGGTAGTAGTATGCTTAGGGACTAACAGGAGGCACTGGGTAATTATATTTCTCCGATGCATTGTTCAATTTTTTGAAGTCGATACAAAACCTTATATCTCCATTCTTTTTTCTCATTGGTACTAAATTGGAGATCCATTGAGTGTGCTTGATTGGGAATATAATCTTGGTAGCTAACAACTTATTTAGTTCTTCTTTAACTTGAAGCTCAAGACTGGGGTACATCTTCCTCATATTTGTTTCAAACAATTTTGTTTGAGGCTTCATGGGAATGATGTGTCGTATGATCTTGTTGTCATATGTCTGGAGGTATTCATAGGTCCAGAAAAATATGTCTTTGTATTCCTTGAATTTTTTTATGTAGGATTGTTTTTCTTGAGAGAATTTCTTCCCCAAATTAATGTTTTGAGGTGTGGTATTTGTTCCCATTTTTATCACTTCAAACTGCATTGATGATTTGTTGGTCTTGTAGTAGGTGAATTTCTTGAACTTATCTTGGATATCATAAAGTTTCTCAAATATTATGACATTTATAGGGATATTGTTGAATGAATCCAATGGATTTCTTTGTTGATCTTGATTAAAAGTGTCTGGATTCACCATTAGGTCATATTGACCTTCATCTATGATAGAGTCTTTGGAAATGTCTTTGAGGTGTAAGAAGATTATAAGTTGTAGGTCATCATAAAAAAATCTACAATTAGTGACATCGTCGGGGATTGAAGGCATGTGAAAAAGTTCAATAGAGAAGGTGTCATGCATAAATTTGTCCAAAGGTATTAATTTGGATGAAACATTTACTAGCAAATCAACATCAAAATTCAGTGAATGAGGAACATAACTAATATTAAAAGCAACAAAAGACTTGATTAGTTCCCATAAATCTAACTGATAATGTTTTAAATGACTTGAAAGGAAATGGATGGTGTTTCTTACCTGTCTTATGAAAATTTCAGAATCACCAAATACCTCAATTTTCTCATCTTTCAAATCTACT
>JASDQU010688541.1:38525-49072 GCA_032191745.1 Picea mariana
GACTTTTACAAAGGCACAATAGGGCCTAATTAAAAAATATAATATAATAATATTATTCAACACTCCCTCTTAGGTAGAATATTCTTCGAAGTTATAATATTTCAACACATGTTAGAATTAGGGTTTCCCCTTATTCGGTCGTTTAAAATTACCTACACAGAACAACTAATGCAAAAGGGTTTTCATTGCAAATTTTGTTAAGTTGTATTTCTCTCTATTTCAGAAGTCTTTAAAAATGAAATTGTATCATAATTTTGCATGTTTTTAATTCGTGGACTGACACCTGGGTTGGATGGGAGTATGCACATATTTTGATTCAGGTTCATTGAATCATGCATAGGGATAGAAAAATGATTTAGATATGACATAATTTAATATCATAACCATTTCAATGATCTCCTGCATGATTTTGAAGCATTTGGCACGATCTTTTGTTTTGAAGCACACTTGAAATAATGATTTCTCCTTGTGCTACAAGAATGAAAACATTTTTGTAGCATCCTTGTTTATTCATTATCCTTTGGAAATTGATATTTTTATTGGAAATATGAACAATAGATCTGATTTCACACATCCTATCTATGCAAAAATTTCAACCTTATCCTCTAAGAAGAAAATGAAAATGAACTTAAGAAAAAAAAATCACACCAAGATGAAAACGTAAAGTATTAAAGAGGTGCAACCAACAAAGGAAAATAGGCTCAAAATAGGTTTTGATAGAATATGATTAATTTTATGAACAAGAAAGGTAGTAGTATGCTTAGGGACTAACAGGAGGCACTGGGTAATTATATTTCTCCGATGCATTGTTCAATTTTTTGAAGTCGATACAAAACCTTATATCTCCATTCTTTTTTCTCATTGGTACTAAATTGGAGATCCATTGAGTGTGCTTGATTGGGAATATAATCTTGGTAGCTAACAACTTATTTAGTTCTTCTTTAACTTGAAGCTCAAGACTGGGGTACATCTTCCTCATATTTGTTTCAAACAATTTTGTTTGAGGCTTCATGGGAATGATGTGTCGTATGATCTTGTTGTCATATGTCTGGAGGTATTCATAGGTCCAGAAAAATATGTCTTTGTATTCCTTGAATTTTTTTATGTAGGATTGTTTTTCTTGAGAGAATTTCTTCCCCAAATTAATGTTTTGAGGTGTGGTATTTGTTCCCATTTTTATCACTTCAAACTGCATTGATGATTTGTTGGTCTTGTAGTAGGTGAATTTCTTGAACTTATCTTGGATATCATAAAGTTTCTCAAATATTATGACATTTATAGGGATATTGTTGAATGAATCCAATGGATTTCTTTGTTGATCTTGATTAAAAGTGTCTGGATTCACCATTAGGTCATATTGACCTTCATCTATGATAGAGTCTTTGGAAATGTCTTTGAGGTGTAAGAAGATTATAAGTTGTAGGTCATCATAAAAAAATCTACAATTAGTGACATCGTCGGGGATTGAAGGCATGTGAAAAAGTTCAATAGAGAAGGTGTCATGCATAAATTTGTCCAAAGGTATTAATTTGGATGAAACATTTACTAGCAAATCAACATCAAAATTCAGTGAATGAGGAACATAACTAATATTAAAAGCAACAAAAGACTTGATTAGTTCCCATAAATCTAACTGATAATGTTTTAAATGACTTGAAAGGAAATGGATGGTGTTTCTTACCTGTCTTATGAAAATTTCAGAATCACCAAATACCTCAATTTTCTCATCTTTCAAATCTACTACCTTTTGTAATCCTTGTAACAAATCTTCATATTCGACGGTATTATTGGTGCATTGGAATTCTAGTCTGCATGAAATTAATGTTTTCCTCCCTTTCAGATCTTTCAATATGAAACCAATACCTACACCTTCTAAAGATTTGTATCCATCAAATAATAGAGTCCACATGTTAAGATCCCCTTCTTTTGTTTCAACAAGTAATTTCAAAATTTCAAAATTATTTGGGTTAGTAGGGTTGGTAGAGTTAATGAGCACCTATAATCTATCTTTAGAGATCATGTTATATTGTACACTGGAAGAACTTTCATTTTGAACTATTATATTACACTTGGGCTTAACAATTTGAGTGCAATGAAGGATTTCAGATTGTGTGTTAGATTATGCAAAAGATGATGTTTTAGATGTGAAATTCCCAAAAAATGTCTCATATGAGTAATTACCCAAAATTGAATTGTTAAACATTATTGGTTCATTTCGGTCATTCTGGTCAGTAACTACATGTTTCATATATCTCTCCCTATCAATTTTGATCTGTTTCATTTTACCATTGTAAGGAAGCAACATATGAGACCAGTCAGTAACAAAATAACCATTCAACATAGTAGACCAATCCCAACTTAAAAGCATGCCATAATTATCAGGTACGTCCACTACAATTATATCAATGGCTTGATGAACCTTAGGATTAGTATACATATTGATCAAAACATTTTTTAATTCACCAATAACTTTGAATCAATTTCTATGTAATTGAATAATCTGAATGTCATATGGCTCGGGTTTTACAATAAGCTTTTCATAGACTTTGAGAGGCATGAAATTATATGAGGCTCCTAAGTCTACCATACAATTATGAACATTCCTATTGAATATTTAAAAAGTAATGAGGTATGGTGGGGTAGTAGATATGGAAATCTATCCGGTTAGATATGAATTCCTAGACACCCGACTCTTAGATGAAGTAATGTTGCTAGAAGAGATAGTCTTGGTCGTTCCCTTTTTTTCCCTAGGATTAATTTCTTTAGTGCCAGTGGAAGTTTTCCCTTGTAGAGTTTTAATAAAATTTTATTGAATTTGCGGGATCTTCGTAAGATTGAGCATGGAAATGTTGGTTTTAGTCTTCTTCATATCTTCTAGGAAATCATATTCCAACCTATTCAGGGGCATAGGTAAGGCATTATGTTTGGGTTCTTGATCAACTATTTTGTGGTTGGAGGGTGTGTTTTTAGAAGGATTGGAAGTTGTCTTGGCTGAAGAAGATGCTTTTTTGGTATTGTGCATGGTAGGAGTAGGAGGATTAGTAGTTATTGGGCTGTCATCCAAGGTATTCTTGCTAGAACTTCTGGTAGTTACAAGATTTTGGGACATGTGTACTTCATCTATTTCTTCTTCTTCCCCTCCATAAGAGATATCCCAGAAAGAATTCAATTGTTGTTCTTTGATTCCTTGGGACTCATGGGATTGTTCTTGTTGTTACTGACTCCCCTCCTCTTCCTTCTTGACATCATTCATATTTTCTATTGCCCAAGTTTGTATAGCTTGGACAATATTTTCCATGTTAATTCCATATTCTTGAGAAGGATTGGTTTTATTAGTTCGTGGAGTGTTTTATATTTATTAGGAGGGAACCTAAAGAATTTATTTTGGCTAGAGGATCCTTCTCTGCCACTCTTATTTAAATCTATTAGCTCTTTGGAGAGTTAACAATCCTTTGAATATCCTCCATGTCCATGGAATCATAATTCTTCTTCTCTTCTGTGGGTTTGGACACAATTGCTTTAATTTTACCTTTGTCTTTGGATGCTTATACTCCAGGATTTCCTTTTAAACTTATCATGTTATTTTAAACTTTAAGGGCTTCCTGGAAGGCTTCTTCAAGGGTGGATTTTTCAGCATTCTTAACAAACATTTCCATGGACACAGGTAGACCAGAGGTATAGAATTCGATGGAAACATCTTCAACAAGTTTGGAGCATAGAGGGATATGTCTTAGTAGAGTAAGGAAGTGTTGGTTATAATCATTCATCAATTCTTTAGCATCCATTTTGAGTCTTGACAGTTCTAGTACAAGAGTTGTTGGTGTCTTGTTTTCTCCAAACTTCCTAAGGAATATATTTTGGAATGTTCTCCATCCAATGATATATGTTTTCTTTAAAGAGAACAAACATGTAGAGGATCTGTTCTAAAATGTGAGTGGGAAAAATCTACAGATGACATATCCATGCCTAATGCTTTGGAGTCTCACTAAAAGTAAGAATTTCTTAATGTGGTCCTCTACTGAGTCTTTTCTATCAGGGTCGAATTTTGGTAGAAATTTCTCAGGATGTCTAGACATGGAATTCACAACTTCTAGTGTAGCGACTGCATCAGAAGCCAACCAAATATGATAGGGAGGGGGGGGTTGATTATAATTATCCCTGACCATGTTTGGATGTTGGTACAAGATTATTTGGCATGGGTTGTTTTCAAGTTCACTTTTGTGTTCCTCTTCTTCCTTGGAGTCTTCTTCCGATTCGTTCCTTGGTGTGTGAGATGGGGATTCAAGAGGAGAGGGAGGTATACCATTGACACCACCAGTGATTATGTAATTTTCAAGGTCAAAATAGGAGGTTTCTTCAAAACTTGGTGTGTCTTGAGGTACATGATATCTGGGGGTTCCGATAGAGAAATTTTCTTGATACAAATAATAATCAGTAAATAAGGGAACTTCACTGCGAGGATTTTCCTACACTTGAGGCAGTGAATAGTCAATGGGAAGTCATCCTATCTGTATTCTCATTTTTCTAGTTAAGGCATGGCCTACACATTCTTGGGATTGATTGATGATGGTGTTAACCTCTGAGAAGGTTAATATGCGGGGTTTAGGCGAAGAAAATGAGGACTCAAGATGAGTGGGATGGCATTTCTGACAATATTTTGGCCTGGTTACCAATCTCAATAATATGCTAACTAAATATGAAAATGATAACCTAAGGTTATCAGATGAATTAAAATTATAAATAACTACTTCTAAACTAAGATGATCAATTACAATCCTAAGATGCACTCCTACTTTACTCTATGCTAACCTATCCTGATTAGGAGAAAACTAAAAGATAAGTACAATGAAATATTTGTGTTTCTTGTATAGGAGTAATTTGTATAAACAAATAACAAGTAATATTAACAACATAAGTAGTTAGAAACAAATAGTTGATTAACTAACCGCATCACAATATTGTTGTACTTAAAGTGAAAATTATGACAACTGTAAACATGTGAAAAATAATTTATAAATAGTTCATAAACCAATGTTCACAGATAATAGAGATAAACATGCATCAATAGAAAAAACTCATTCATACAAATTAAAACCACCTTCTTCAAAAATGTCTCTGACTCTAATTAACTTGTAGTAAAAATACATATTAGCTACATTTGACAACCAAAAAACCTCTTCTATGGATAGTCCTCTTCTTTTATAATATGGAGAGATTGTTTATATTATGATAATTCAATTATGAACACTAGACCATTTTTAAAAAATGACTCTTCATATGCCTAACCTGAAAAAAAGATTACAAAGGAAAATAAATGAGGCCTCTAAGACAATTACAAGATTTAATCATCACGATTTGTTCTCATCTTGCACCTAGTTTTGATACTCTTCCCAGAGGGAATAATATTTCATTATGTCCTCCAGTTTCTTGGATTGCAATCTTTCAATGATTAATTCTCCACTGCAAACTTTAGTGGACACTTCTTGTTGTAACTCCTTCCTTTTTCTTCTAACAAACTGTTGGATCTTGATGATGAGTTGGGCAGGTCTTAACAAGTGTCCCTCCAGGGATTCATTTCCAATCTAACTTAAGCTTTGAATGCTTACTTGGCCATGTTTCTTTCTCTCTTCCATCTTAACAATTCTTGTATTTGTAGGTGTTACTTCATCAATGGAGAGCATTGGTTGCATTTAAAATTACTTGATGAAATCATTTGAGCTATTCCATAGCTCCATGCAAGAGTTAGTTTCTTCTTTTTGGTAACCTATACATTCCTCAAGAAGGGTTTCAAAGTGTCAAAGAAAACCAAATATATGAGTCTTTCTTCAATAGAATACATTGGTAGTGTAGTAGGGGGCGATCTATGCATTTATTGCCAATTAAGAATTTTATCAAGAGCCTCATTCACTTCTTGAGGAACTTGCAACTTGAGATGATCATATCAACCAGCTTGTATGTTACTGAGAATATTGAGGAACTATTTATTCTCTGTTGCAAGCTTCTGATTTAGCTCTAATGCATGTGCCTTGATAATCTCCGCAATGAGTGTCGATGTCCTATTTTCTTCCAAAGTTGTTCTTATATTTTTCCTTTCCAGTTCCAATTCACTATCATGGATGTCCTATTGGTTCTGCATCATTCTCTCAAAATCAACATTCATATGATATCTTTTCATTTGCATGGATATTTTTAGTTGTTATACATTGAGAGAATCAAACACTTTCATGGTTTTCTCTATGAAGTGAGTTATTCTTTTACATTCTTCAATTCGGTTTCCAACTATGAGATCCTAGTATTGGTCATTCTTAAGGCACTGGTCACTTCAAGGATGGATGAGGTATTTATTCCTGCAAAATCATGGAGAGTAGAGGTCGCCTAAACAACATTTTCTTCTGGGTTAGGCCCAACCTTACACTCCATTATTCTCCTTACAGATGATCTCGATTTGTTGGCTTCTCCTCTTTTTCTTTAATTTGACATTTTCTCGATACTCTTTGTCCTCTCATCATAATAATAGTCTCCGATAGCCACTACAGTTCCTTCAAAATTCAAATATTTTGATGAGAAAAAGGAATCCCCTGGAATGGCATTGAGAAGGGTGAAGTCCTGAGGTGGAACATTTACAATGCCTAGATTGGGCGTTGATGGAGTGCTCAGATTTTTTTTCAATTGTTGTTGTTTCAACAACGCTTCTACCTTTCTTTGAGCCTCGACCTCATCAACTGCTCGTTTGGCCTCTTCGTCATCAACCAATTTGTTATTCTTTGCCTCATCATTCAATCACTTAGCTTATGCTTCTTCAACTTTCTTCTTTTGGAGGGAAGCCTGTTCTTCTTTGAGATAATTTTCTCTTTTGATTCTTTCCTCTTTGGCTTCCTTCTTTGATACTCCTCCTCAAATTGGAGTCTCTTTTGTTCTAAATTTAATTCTTTCCTGGCCTTTTCTTGCTCTTTAATGTTGTCATTTTCTTGTTCCTGCTGGAGCAATATCTAAAAATGATCAATTGTTACCCTCTTCATTTCCTCTTGTTCATATTCAAGTTCCTGTTTGGCAGCATCATTGGAAAACTTTTGTAGAACCTCTTCATAAGAAAGTATTCCTTTAAACTTGTCTTGTTCAAAATCAACCACATGGATGTTAGAGTGAGTGAGACAAACATATTTGACATGGCTGACTACAAGCTCATGAGGCTCATCGAATTTAGGCTCTCCTAGACATAGGCACACATATTGTAGGTCATCTGCCTCTTTCCTTGCATGAGGGCCATTAGAAATGTTGTAATTCCCTACATGGACTAGAAACACAGGCCAAATCATTTTTTCACTACTCAAAAGTAATGAAGTGACCCTTCTCCCCATGGTATGGTAGGAAATTTCCCGCATTAATAAACAATCTAAGACAATGTAGGGAAGGAGGTTTGGGGATCCAGTGGTTCCATACACCCTAATGTATGAGTAATATTTGCATAATTACTAGTCATCTATCGCTTTCATCCCGGTCCTAGCTTCAAAGGAAATCACGTGTCTTGGGAACCCAAAAAGTATAGTGTGTAGAGGGGTTAGGAAAAAGTTTACATATGTCATAAAATTATTTTTTGTAATTTATACTCAACCTAGAGAAGTACACATGTATAGGGGGTTATTTTTGGTCCCAGTTCCATCTGAGGTTAATAAATTGAACCAAGGAATAGATGGCATCAATTAAGTAGGCTGACATATAAAAACATGGATTTATCATACCAACCACTTGAACACTTCTCCAATTTTCATGATAGTATGGACTAGTGGAAGCCAATCCTTCTAAAAATGTGTGATTTTTTCCTCATCATACAGTCAGCTCAGCATAACGACCAACATTTTATAAGGTAATTTGAGTCTATGGTTGGGGACCAATTTCTGTCCCAATTTAAGTGTCTCATCTTCATCCACTCACCAATGTTTCATTAGCTTAGTTGTCCCTTTGTTACCTTGAGCGAAACCTTTCAAGAATGGCTCATTGAGAGTGAATGTGGGAATGGGTAAGTGGTACCTTGGGCTGATGTCCTTGGGTCTTAGGGATGCTACTTGTCTCCCCTGCTTTCTCATGATATTTTTGGTGCTCAAGTTGAACTGTTTGAAACACCATTGCATTGGCTTATTGTAGGGAAAAAATGTTGGTCGAAAAGCAACCAGATGAATGTCGCTTTTTTGGATGTTCAAGTATACTTCCATGTTCTCATCATTTGGAGGAAAATATCGACTATTGAAAATACTATATATATTATCGTATTCAGGAGTATGGTCTTCATTTGTGTGATGGGTGGTGTTCATCACCAGGACCTCTGCTTGGAAGGAAGACGCTTCAGGCATGGAGGATGACTGAAAATAGACAGAGTCTTTAGGTCTTCTGGTATTCTGTCTTGCCATGATAAGTTATTGGCTCATTCCTATATCACCAAGTTAAAACATGAATTAATATAGGGAGAGTAATAAAACCACCGTGAAGAGACAAGCCATTTAAAAGGAAAATGTAATACTTGTAATTGAGCTAGAAAAATGGTCTCAGAGTATTACTTAGAAAATCAAAGCAGAAGGGAATTTTATGAGCTTATGGAGGAAGATAGGCTATAAAATGAGGGTTTATAGACAATTAATATGTATCAAATCTACCCTAAATGTGTAATAACGCATTGTTTCAAAATCCGACCACAATCTTTGTCATTAATGTGAATTAAGAGTGTAGATCACCCAAATCTACTTGAAAAGTGCCCTAGACTTGAAAAGACAACTATCAGAGTCGTGATGTTAAAGTTATGAAAGCTTATGGATCAATTCATGCTTCAACAATAGAGGTATGGAATGTGTATTCACTCTCTCCTAGATTCATGTGTCGAGGTGGCATGAGCAAATTTTTGGGACATGTGGGACTTGTCAGAGTCATTGTGTTGGGGTTTACCAACATGCAGTTTTAGGAGGACTCTAGCAGCAAGGCATCGATGGAATAATCCGTTTTCTTGGATTTTCATGCCGACCGTAGATGATTTAAGAGGCTTTGAGTGATAATGTCGGATTTTATGTTTCATATTCCGCCAGGTTAAGGAAACATTGTAACCCTAATGGAGATAGTATCGAAGGAATATTCCTTCAATACTCTAGGACATGATTCATTTCAAATATATAAAGAAAAGTGAGTAGTGTAAGGATCCAAAAAATAAGAGATGATCAATCCTAACACACCACGTCATAAGGTCATTGTCAAACTAGTCACATCGGCTCGATGGTGTTAAGTACATGTTGGTTTTTCCTTTGTCCTTCTATTGGCTTCCATGTGGGACACAAAGGGAATTTGTATGCACAGGTTATCAAACTGTGAGGATCAGAGTCTCTAAATGCGCGTGAGAGGAAATATCTTGATGAAGATGATTACAAAAAGCCCTTTTCCGATGTGTCCATCAGAACGATTTCTATTGGAATTTAATTAATATGAGAATATTTATGATCCCGGCCAACTTAGGCTAAAAAATGTGTCAGTGGAATTCATCAAGCATGCTATGCAAACAAGTTTTGGGGGCCTACAACAAGTGTATGAAATAGTGAAATCTCAAGCATAAGGGTTGATTGGTGTAGCAGAGGGGACCATTGTTTGACTATGACTAATGAATTTCCAAAAGCAAACAAGATCGTAAACTATATAAGCAGTATAATAATGTCTCTGTGCCAACACCTTTTCAATGAATTAGAAATGTAGTGCCTTATAAAAATTTTAGAACAAGGGGAACCCATTTTATCCAAAATTGGTTTTTTGTGGGGGTGAACCACAATACAATCTTACCAATTGACACCATTAAACATATTAAACAATTATGGGACATCTAAAAATTGAATTTGCTCACAAATTTGGGGATTTCACTATGATTTTTCACCATTTTCTCCCAAATTTGTCACAGAATGAGATCTGTAACAACGAATTTACCCAAATTCGCATTGGTTCTTGGCCATGTGGGTCCAGTGTTGAACGAGAAGCTCTAATACCACTTTGTAACACACCCAAACCCAAATTGGTTGATTCCACCAATAAAATGTCAAAATAAAAATTTCTAATACCAATTCTAAATGTGGAAATAACACACAACACGACATCCAAACTCATGCAACTGTCTATGCTACTTAAAAATGTAAATGAAATTACTTATATGTGCACAATAATAACTAAAAAATACACAAAAACCTTTAAATACATAAATAGACATTTGAATGCATCCGTCTGCTCACAACAAGCAACAATAACCTAAATGAGAGTAAAATGCATAGCAACTATATCAACACTTAACATGAATAAACAAAATAACTAAGAACACTTATGCTATGAAATATGCAACCTGCTACAGAGGATGGAAATTCCTCCCAACCATAGAACGTTTGTTCCATTTCTCACCAAAAATTCACCCTCGAGCTAAGGCTATCAATCCATGATGTATGGTGTTTCCTAAGTCTAGTTAATGTCCCCCTTTCTACAACAATTAATCTAGTCCATCAACTCTCTTCCCCACAATCTTCACAATGCAAGGA